>CM053793.1:120349712-120442212 GCA_028749045.1 Cupressus sempervirens | reverse complement strand
ACCCAAATTATGAATTTTTTTATGTGTTTGTTTCATCTTAGACTACACTTTTTCTTATCATGTTTGGTATCAAATTTCACAAGTCTTTTTTCTTTTTCTTTTGATCATACTCTACTTTGTGGTTACCACTATGGCAACAACTCTTCTTCCTACTGACCCTAGACTCTATCGTACCATGCTTGCCATTGCTCTCTTAGTGGTGGCAGTGATGGGTGAAAACACAACTTGGCTTCTCTACCACATCACAACTCCCAATAGGGTTGTTACCTATTATAGTTTCCCACTTTGTTCTTACTAGTTTTGACTTGCTTGATGCTAGAAAAGAGTCTACTAGGCCTATTACAACTCTTTTCAAGAGATTTTCTCACATAAGTATAGCAATTTAGCCTCCCATGAGGGATAAAGGAGAAGAAAAAGTAAATGAAAAGGAGTGCAAGAGATCTCTTCAAGACTTGAACTATGGCTTGTAGATGTATGGGGCAAATGATCATTGAGATAATCCTACCATAACATCCTTTGGTAGGTGCAACTGTGACCATTTGAAATTGTTTAATTTGGATTCTCTGTCTTTTTTGATGACTTTTAGACTAGGACCATACAACTTTCATAAAATGTTCTTATATCTTTCGTCCCTTTTTAATACATACATACATACATACATATATATAAATATATATATATATATATATATATATATATAATTTTAATACAATGTGCAATATTGTAAAATTGTTCATCAACTATATAGCATAGTCAAAAGGATGTGAAGACCACATTGGAATAAAGAAGTCAGTGACTCTTAGAAAGAAAAGATAAGCATAAACCTATTCCATAAGATATACATCTATGAAATGTATATACCCATTACTTTTCATAGAGGTATGAACATGTCCCTTTCATTCTTGGGTTCCATATAAATTTAAAACTTTTCTAACACTAGTACTTGTACCCTAGCAAGATGTAAGTGTGCAGCCGATAGGGTAGGGTTTGAAATGTGTCATTAGATGATCCATTACATAAGGTAATAGACAATGCAAAATGATGGTTCTTTGATATTTATGTAGCTTTTCTTGTGTCAACTGACCATTTCAAGAAATATTATCTATGGAGCTTTTCTTCTGTCAACCTTCCATTTCAAGAAATACTATCCATTTGTCAACCTGATAAATTTTGTAGAATCAATTAGATTAATTAGTTTAGAAATAAGTAGCAATCAAAAAGTTAAAAACAATTTTTTTGAAAATCTAAATTTTCAATACAAGTAATGGTATAGTATAATAAAAATGTTTATCCAAGGGAGGTATTTTTAATATTTTGTGTTTCCATTTGTTGGCTTGATAAATTGTGTAGAATTAGTTAGTTTAGAAATTAGTAGCAATCAAAAAATTAAAAAAATATTGTTTGAAAATGTCAATTTCCAATAAAATTAGTGATATACAATAATAGAATTTGGGCAATATTATACACAACAATAGAAAGAATTAGTGAACAAGTAAGTCAAGTGTAGCTACTGACTCATAGAATGAACAATGCACATGGTGTGGCATGAGTAAAGTAAATTGTAACAAGATCAAATTTTACATTCAGTTTAATGTTATCCTCAACTACAAACATAACAAATAATAATTAATAATGCCTTTAACCTATTAGTAATTTTAGATTTTAAACATGATTAGAAGAGGAAAACAACAAATAGATATAATCTCACAGAGATCATAGAGTCAATTAGCTATCTTAACAATAGATGAAGCTAACATTAGAGCCAAACTTAAAAGCATACAAGCTACCCTCACCCCACACATGAAGATATTGCATAGGGATATAGGCTATGCTGAAGCTCTATTGAAGAAAGATCCTAATCTTTCTACTTTAGATGGTCTAATAAACCTTTCTTATGAGCTTGCAATCCAAATTAAGTCATTGGATGTTGCATGTGATAACTGAGATGTAACCCTCAAGATAATAATGGATGTCCACACATCTTTTCTGTAAAAACACAAAGTAAGTGTACAACCCATTTGACATAAGTGTCAAAAAGGGGGAGAATAAAAGTGGGAGAAACATAACATGGGGGAGAATAAGAGAGAATAATAAAGGGGGAGTATAGTAGCAGAGATATATCAAAGGAAAGAGTAAGAACATATTAAAGTCAAAGTGTATCAGCAAAGATATATTTACTCAGAAGGGAGCATATATTTTGGATAGAAAAAAACATATTAAGTTAGGGGGAGATATTAAATTCTGAGGTATACAAGTTATTGCAAAATTTTGAAATTTTAAAGTTTTGTATATAAGTCAAGTCATGGATATGTTATGTTTGAGAGATTATTAATGATAATGTATATTCAAGTGTTTTTGATAGTCATGTCAAAGTGGGAGATTGTTGATCTTAGGTTGATTTTGACAAGTGAGTGTCAAAACACTTAAGTCATCTACTTAGTTCATGCTGAACTAGTAATACATGCTGAGCACAAAATGTAAATATTATACCATGTTGAGTTGCACTGAGTGCTAAGTCACTAATATGCCAAGTCGCTCAAGTGCCAAGTAGATAGACCATTCTGAGTTATTTAGGAGCTAAGTAAATAGTGGATACCAAGTAATGCAGGTGCCGAGTCATAGTATAAAGATTAGTGCATGATGAGCATCAAAGACTTCATATGCTGAATAAGATAGTTTTGACATATTTTTTTGTAATGGCACAAACAACTATGTAAACCATTTTTGAGTTGACTTAAGATTAGATTTTGATGTTTTGGAGATAAGGATGAATCTCAATTTGGATTCCCTATGCAATTACATGCAATCAATTAGAAAATGGGAAGGATTAAGTGGAAAAATGGATGAATCTCTTTTGTAGATTCATACCTAATCCTAGTCCATTAAAGTCTTCTTAAGGAGGAAAAAGCCCTAAAATCTTTATGGAGTGTTTAAGGAATTGAAGGAGTGAACAAGATAGTTTTTATGTAGAGAATTCATGGTGAATTAGAAGTTATGAAAAAAGAGGGAATTGTTTAATCAGTTAGACAAGAATAGAGGATAGAGAAAAGGATATATTTTTGAGACATCTAATTATGAAGGATGAAGAAAACATTGTTTAGAGGTGATTTTTTATCAGGAAAGCAAGTGTTAACCATAGGATCTATGCTAAGATATTTTAATAGGTCATTTCAGTCAAATATCTTGACAAAGTAGTCCTAACAAGTTGTATGAAATCTTTTAACAGGGTGCTTAGTTAGTTGTAAGTTGAAGTCCTCTAACAAGGCACACTTCTAATAGGGTGTTGAAATCCTCTAACAAGGTGAGACCTAATAGTCTTTGTAAGCCTTTAATAGGGTAGGCCTTTCATAGGGTAGATCATGTTTCATGGTCAAAACATTGTAACCTTCATTGGATACACTGTATTACTACAGTAGTGAAGATTTTTGGATGTCATCCCCACCCCACTTTTACCTTCTCACTTGGAGAGTTTCTAGGTAATCATATCTAGTGTTATGAGTGTGAATGCTTACATGGTTATATGATTTAGATGTATATACTTTACATTTTATTTTAGTTTATTCATTGAATACACGTGATGGATGTGTGGTGAAAGTTTTATGGGTCCAAGTTTAAACCACTAATTCACCCCCCCTCCCCTTCTCAAAAGTTTACCTTTCCTATAGTAATTCCAACATGAAATCCTCTAACTAGGTCATATTTAACAGTGTGCATTGTAACCTTTAATAAGGTTGGCCTTTCACAAAGAATCACTTTAGAAGAGTGAGAATGAGTAGCATGTTACTAGTGGTTTTTCCCAAATTGGGTTTCTACATTAAATCTTTGTGTCAAATGTGTTATTGAATCTATTATATTCATGCATATATTTCTGTAAAGTTGATTTACATGCATAATGAAGATGTTTTATGGAAATGTGTTCACTAAGCTATGAAAAATTTTATTTGTACATCTGGACCTTGGATAACTAATTCACCCCAACCTCTTATTTATTCTAAAGAATTCAAACACTAAGTCTTCTTTGGTATGGAAAAGGACATTCTTCTTTGGAGGGATTTTACCATCAACTTGTAGTCTTCATATTGATTAAATTGCCAATAGGAAAAATGAAACAATCCATTCACTTTATTATGATAATATACCTAAAATCATAATTCAAAGATGAGACTCTTAGCTTTAGTCAAGACATAAGAATACAAATATACAACTGCCTTACCCTCTCTAGTTCATTCTTCTTTGAAATAAGAGTGAAAATAATATCTCTCTTGGATGCTCAATTCACTCCTATTTCATTTTCTATTTATATAATTTTAAAATTTCTCTTGATCAACACTAATACACACATACAATAAACCATTGTAATGATTAAAACATTATAATCTCCTCTTTTAAAGATCTTTTACTCCCTCAAATTCTATCAACTTGGTGAAGTTAGTGTGGCCCCAAAGTGGGTCCAGCTAAAAAAAAATTGTCTTCAAAAAAATAAATTGTCAGATTGATCCAATGAGTGAAACATACTGACTAGATTCCAAAACAATTATTACCTTTTGATTTAATTTTTTTTTTCACCCTTTTGAAAACTTTACTTTTCTTACAAGAAGACTTTGAATCTAGCTTAAAAAACTCACCAAAGCCAATAACCAAGCCCTAAGATCCAACATACTAATTCTCTATTCCATATTCTTGTACCCCGTTAGATTTCATCTCATGATGACATTTGGGTCAAAAATATTGATTGTCAAAGTTTCCTTCATGAAACTACCTACAAGAAAACATGACAAAAATAATAAAGCATGCTCAATTTTGGCTTTAAAAATAGGTCAAATGGGCACTTGAGGGCACAAAAATTGGTGTATTAGTTTACTATCATGAGTAGAGTATAAATATTTGATTTGGGATTATTATGAATAACTAGGTGCATTTGAAAAGGGGCCAAAGTGGGGTACTTGGATTTTTAGAACTAGGAACACTAGTAGAACAACAATTTTCATAGATAGAATGGACTTGGGAAAGTGCATAGATGGATTGGTCAAGACTCAAAAATTGGCACACTTAAAGTATTTTCAGAGTAGAAAAATGGTACAATATTTTTGGACTCATATATCATGGGTTTAGGGTATATTAACATCCCAAATATGGTACTAATCAGTTTACACCTTTTGACATGAGTAAAAATTTATAAATTTCATTTGGAATCATATTTGAAAACTAGTCAAATGAATTCATCATAGGATCAAAACTAGAACATAACATGTATCTAACCCCTAAAATGAAATACAAAAATAATTTTCTCATTAGGATAAACTAGATATAATTTATAATTGGTCAAATAGGGCCTTCTATAATTTTGAACAATTTGCATCAACATGATAATAGTAAACAACTGACTTTGAGGGACTCAAAACCTAGTCAAAACATATGAAAATGAATTGAAATCTAAAACATTGGTTCCTTGATATTCATACTAAATACTTCCAAAGACATGAGTCATGAAAATTTATTGGGTGCAAGATATTCAATTGAAAATTAGGCTTCCTATCATTGTTTGATGCTAGAGTAAAAATCCAAATTTGTACAATACTAAAAAAGAAACTTCACCAAATGAATTGAGAATGCAATTTATCATCATGGGGCACATGGATTTGCTGAATTCAAGGTTTTAGAGACATAAAACTCCTCATGTCTCTTAAAGTGATAGCCAGACACTCATGCATTAAATGCATTTATAGGGCATCTAATTTTAGAATGGTACTCAAAATAAGAATGCAATTTTGAGTCAAATTAGTGGCTCTTTCTAGAGATGCATGTCCCTTGAAAGCATTACAAGAATTTAGATATCTTGTGGAATAAGGCCAATTCAACAAAACTCTCAAACAACTTATTGAAAGCAACAAAAACTACTACTAAAATGTACAAACAATGGCCCCGAGCCACCAAAACTTGACAAAACTTCTTACCTCTAGCATATATCTTATTTTCATATCCATTTTCATGAGGTAAGTTGAAAAAAAATTTCTCATTAGTTTTTCTAATTAGATTAGTATTCTAAAACAACTCATTTGGCAAAAAAAAATCACTTCCTGTGAGGCCTCGCCCTGACCCATCCTAGGATCTGATGATACATTATTATTTTTTGATATTCATGACTCAATATGTTAGAACATTATTTGATGCACTAAAAATTATTATGCTATTTATGATGTGTGATGCTTTACTTCAATTATTTGATTTCATCATTTAATGCTTTATGAACATGTGCTATGATGAAGTAAATGAATGCAAAACTAACATTTTGATTATGCAATTTTAACAGTTGAAAATATGAGTAGAATTAGATAAATAATTGATTTTTAGAAAAATGGATGTTTTAATTTATATGATTTTTTTAATACATAAATTAAATAATGCATGTGATTTCTTGAACCTACTAATGTGTGCAATGAGTGTGTACGATATTCAGCCGAGAAACCTAATGGAAAGATGGAACTAAAACCCCTTGTTAAATTGTGCTATCTTTGTATTGTAACTCTTTGAAGGTTGTTATTGGTATTACTATTATCCTAGCTTTTGATTATTCCTATTATGTTTTTAATGCTTAAAAACATCAAATTTAAGTGCCCCAGGGGTAAGGGTATGGGTGGGGAGTACTTTCCACCCCCTTAGCCTCTTAGTTTGACTTTTAGGGTCACTGCAAAGCCCTATTTTTGATGGATTGCGAAAATTGATTATCATCTACATGAGTTGGTGACTCAAACTCCATCTTCAATTTTCTTCAAGTCTAGTTAAGTAAAGGATCATACTTAGAGGCATTTTAGAGTAGTTTTGGGCCTGTTACCCAATCTCTAGATTTGGAGAAAGTTTGAAGATTGAAGGAAGAAAAAGGAAAGGCTCTTCTCAAACCACCATTCTTGCCATAACTCTTTTGGTGAAGGTAGGAGTTCTTCACTCCTTTGAATTGTTTCTTCATGTGGTCATGCTTGAATCTTGCTTGAATCATGCATAGGCTTTGTGTTATTTGTGTATTGCTTGCTTGTGTGTTGGGGTTGATTGGGAGGGATTTTAACTTGTATTTCTTTTGATTTTATTCTTATGCTTGCTTGATGTTTTTTATTTTGAGAGGATTTCATGGGGATTGTTTTGGCATCACTCACCCTTGGATAGGGAAGAAGTGGCCATATATAGGAGAAGGGTTTTAGTTGGACCTCAATGGTGTAGAGTCCCCTCTCATGGTGAGAGGAGGGAAAGAGGGTAGGGTGTATGGGACCCTAATTGTCATCACATGCATTGGTTGATATTGTGAATTATTGAATATGGAAAGGAATGAAAATCCTTGTGGTATTAGCCTCGAAAGGGCCTTGTAGAAGAGTGAAAGTTCTTGAAGTTTTAGCCCTGAAAGAGCTGTGTTATGGCATGGTGATTGACATCTCACATTGGGAAAATCTACCTCCCCCCTAGTCAGGTCCTATGTTTGGATCTATTGTGTAAAAACTAGGTTGGGGTGTATGCTTGTTGTGTTCTTGATGTTGTGATGTTTCACTCAGGTCAGCTCTTGTCTTCTCCTTGTTTTCCTTGAAGAATTGAAGATAGTGGAAGAAAGCACTTGTGAAGGTTTTAGGAGAGATTTCAATTGAATGGTAATATTTTGTAAAATATATTTGGATTTTGATGTATTGGAAAACACGTCGAGTTTTCTAACTAGTTCTTTCCCAATGGAGCCTTGAACCAGGTTGAATAATGGAGAAAGAAAAAGGATTTTGAAAAATTCCTTGTATTGCCCTCATGTGATTTCCAATTTTGCATATGTATGTGAGAAAATGGAATGATAGATAATGCCTTTGAATTATGAATTTTCAAGTTTCCAATTATGTTGATGAAAAGCAATTTGATATGTTGAAGTTTTAAATTTGATTTTTAAGAATTAAGAGGAAATAAAAATCCTACATTGTGATCACAAAGTTATCTCTCTCCTTGTTAAATTTCATAGTTGACAAAATCAAATTTGATTGAGAATTTTGGCTTCACCTTGAATTTTGAATATAAAGGAACATATACCTTGCTATGTAATGATTTATAAAACATAAATTATAGGAGAGAAAAGAAATTATAACCTTTCTCACATCCATGTATTAGCATGCTTAAAAGGTGGAATCAATGTTTCATTAGTTTAAAAATACTTGATGTTTCTAGAGTGGTATGCAAAGAAATGCCAAACTAAATCTGATTATCATAGAAGAGTTTGCATTGATAGGAAGATTATCTTGTTCTTATTTTTTTATCATCTCTATTGTATTGCAAATAGTTGTACATGTGTAATTGATTTGAAACTTGCATGAGAATACAATGCTAATCCTAGTGCAAAATGATTTCTAATGTCATAAGTCAAAGATAAGCATAAATCAGTTAGCTTATCTTTAACCTTGCCATGTATTGTATATTTGTTGCATTAAGTCTAATGTTGATTGTTATATGAATTACCATCCTAGACTATACTTAGTCTAATGAGTAACTTCACGCTATCATTGTAATAACCTATTATGAGTAACTTAGACTATTGAAGAAGGAAACCAAATAGATGGTGTTGACTGTATAAGATGTAAATGTAGTTGGTTGTAGGTGCTTATATTCTCTAGAATTTGTATGGAGAGTAGGAAATACTTTCTAGCTATTACAAAGTACTAAATTAATAAGATAATATACCAAGATATCTGAAAGAAAAATAAATAAATAAATAAATAAAATTAACTAACATGCTTCACTCTATCCTACATCATGCTAGGTGTGGCTTTATTAGCCTTCAAAAAGTATATATATGACTTCCGCACCAAGCACCTACTTTTTCCCATTGGAAAGTAAGTGGGCATGTGACAAGGATATGGGGATAGGTAAATTTTTGACATTATGTCAGCCCCAATCTCCAAGTCAACTCATTCTCCCACATCCCAACTCGCATTGGTAGGAGAGTCCTTGTGAATTTAAGGGAGGGAGAGGTGTTGTTTGAAAAGTGGGAGAGATTAGATGGAAAAAAGGAGATATTTAATACTCCTTCCACCTTGATTTTGCAATAGACCTATTAAGGAAGATAGTCTTTTCAAACACACCACCCTGGGCATAGATATGGCACATGATCCCATGTCTAGAAAACTAACATGGGGTTTTGGAGAGAGATGGGGTGAGATAGGATAGGTAGAATTGGTTAGTAGAAGTTAAGAAAGTTAGTAGTAATGTTAATAATAGAAAGTTAATAATGTAATAGGTAGATCAATAGATATGTTATGGGTTTAGGTTAGTAGTTTAGCATTTCATTTTAGTATTTTTTTTTATTGTTAGTTTAGTTGTTAGGTTAGTTTTAGGGATGTGGGTTAGTAGGCAGTTCAGGTTAAGGGGATGTTATTAGTTTTAGTTTGAGTTAGTTTTTCCCATGGAGTGTTTTAAAAAAAAAAAATTAGGGTAGTTTAGTTGGAGTTAGTAAGATTAGTATTAGTTAAGGATTGTTTGTTGGATTTAGTTGTAATTTTAATTAGTATAGATTTGTTTAAATTTTGATTTAGTAGGATTTAAATGCTATTTACTTGATATTTGTTTGAAAGGATTTCCAATTATAAAATATAATTAGTAGTGTTAGTTTAAATTAGTGATGTTTTGCTAATGAAATTTAGTTTTGATTCAATTTATTCAATCTTAAATATATTATTAATGATACTATCATTTTAAAATAAACCGCGAATTTTAAAAGTATTTAGTTTTTAGTAAGTATAGTTAGTTTTAGCATAGTTATATTTTATTAGTATTAAATATGTAGTATGTTTATGCTAATATAGATGTTAATATTAAATAGTGTATTAGGGGATTGCATATTAAATTAGTTTAATTTAAAAGTTTTAACTTGGAAATTAGAATATCTTAATTAGAATAATTTTAATGTTTTATTAATCAGTTAAATACTATGGTGAGCTTTGTTAAATTAATTTTTTTATATGGACCTTATTAATGTTGAACTTAAATTTTGTAATAGTTTTAAATAGAGTTTAGATTTCTCTTATAGATTATTGAATTGATTCTAGTCCTCAATTTTAAACCATAAAGGATAAATTAATGAATGAAATTGTGATGGGTATGTTGGAGAAAATTGTAAAATTAAAACATAGATAGTATAATCGATAATAATGTTTATCTCTATGGTATGTACATTAAAGGTTAGTTTAGATTTTGGATTAAAATTTCAAAACTTAATTAGAATGAAGTTGAAAGAAGTTAATTAATGACATTAAACCTTAAGTAAATGATTAAAATTGTAATGACGTTCAAGTTATCAATTTAATAAAAAGGGCCTAGTTAATTAGATCATCTTTAAGGTTGTAGTATTTGATCATGATTAAATTAATGCTAAACTAGGTTATGTAATTTAGTTATAGATGTCATTTTAGTTGGTAGGAGATTTTGACATATTGAATCAGTTATTCTATAAATTTTTTGTCATCCTTAGGAGGTAATATTTTAAGGAATTATTAAAGAAAATTGATGGATTAGGACTTTAGTTATATGAATTAGTTGTATAATTTGGTTCATTGATTTACTAAGAAATTTTTAGTTCTCCTTAATAATCCCTTTAACGAAATGTTCAAACTTGTGTAAATTTTTTTGTCTCAATGGTGAACTTGCATCTAGTTCATAGTACCCTGGGTATCTGAACTTAAAAATTCTCGAACAAATTAGTTCCATTATAGTTAAACATTTAAAATATTTTGTGACCATGTTATTTAATCATTGTTCTTAATTTTTTTTAAAAAAAAATTGTGCATGTGTTTTGCCTATATATATTTTGGGCATGACACTTCCTTCACTCTCATAGTGCATATACAAAATAGCATTTACTTCTGCATCATGCTCAATATTAGAAGATGAATTAGCATGCACATATAAAATAACATCAAACTAAAAACCATCATGAAAATATGACTAATACATGCTATCAACTAGAAACACAAAGGATTCATATTCTATTTCAATCAAATAATTGCATGTGTCAAAATATTGCAACACATCTTGTGCAATCAAGTGTGAAGAATACACAAAACTTGATATCTCTCTTCTTACAAACTATTACTCATCTAATCAGATTTGTCATATGGTAAAACTTCACACTCAAACAATTGATTAGTCACCAAGTTTGAAAACTTCTCATGAAAGTGCTGACATAAAATATTTTGATCATAATCTTCATCAATCAACTTGTTAGAGTGAACTATGAACTTATCAAATTACAAGATCCATCAACAGAGAAGGAAAACTCAGAAATAGATTTACAACTTCCAACCTTTTCCTCTTCATCATATTCAAAACTAATTTTAATATAATCAACATGAGAAGAATCTAAAATAGTATGAAACTTCTCGTTAATGGTAGTCTCCTCATAAGAAAATTTTCATGTGTATTGATACTTTAACCATTATCATATACACCTCCAAAACTTGAAAAAGAATGTCTTGAGAAGAAACATAACAAGAGACAACATGAGCATTCAAAGAAACATTTGCATACCTTTCAAGATCATAAACCAATGGTTCTAAAATTATATCTACACTCAAGAAAACTTCATCACAAGTGTGTTGTTCATAGCTATAATAATAATTGAACTGATTTGAAAAATTTATAATAGTAGTACCATTAGTATAACAATCTGAAAAATCAAAATCATTGCTTTAACACATTACCTCTTCTTTGTACGATACCTCTTCACTGGGTGTTTCATTTTCATTTTCATCACAAGAAAAGTTTTTTATATTGTTGCTAGAACTTTCTTCATTCTCATACACATAGTCACATGATTCATTAAGTCATCTATCCATCTTTATCTTGATAACTAAAATCATCACATTCAATAGATCTAGAATCTATCTCTTCACACTTGGAAGAAAAATTATAATTATCTATGGAATCACTGTTAGAAATAGGGATTACTGAGAGGGGTGGTGAATTAGTAATTTACAAACTTTAGTTGCCAATTAGATATTATTTCTTTCTTTAAACCATGCATAACAAAACAATAAAGTAATGTTCAATAGTAATAGTAACAATGCACAAAGATAACTCATAACACAATATTTTGTTAACTAAGGAAACCCTAGCCAAGGGAAAACCCCAATGGGGATGATACCCACTAGATAATACACTGATATATAAGTTCCTTGTTAGAGGATGGACCCTGTTAGGAGTTAGTGAGTAAATATAATATAAGGAGTCCCTATCAGGAGACTTTAAATCCCTATTAGTAGTTGTAGTACAATGAATGAAAGATGAGCCCACTATCAAAACATGCACTTCTAATTACGAGTACAGCTCCTTGCTTAAACTAGTAATCAAACTTCTAGAATAGGTAATATATCTTATTCTTTGATTGATCTCTAATCTTTAGATCAATCTTGGATCACCAAATAGCTCATATAAAACTTTTCATTTATCACTTTCACAAAATTTTGCATAAAATCACAATTACAAGTTAACACTTGTAATCATAATTTCTCTTCTTCACTCTTACCAGAAAATATCCTTTGCATAAATACCATGCCTTTCAAAAAAAATTGTTGGGTCAGGTAAGACCATATTCCACTTTTCCAACTTAGAGTAAATGTATAGGATGTCAGCCCTAATTGGACAAGTAATTATCTTGTAAACAAAATAATCCTTTCCTTCAATTTTGTTGTCTTGTTTGACTTCAAACATGATCATCTCTATTTTGTATAGTATGTACTAACTTTCAATGTTATACACATCATCACCAACATGTATACTATCTCCATTTAACTTTGATAGTCATAATATGATGTCAGCAATAGGTTATAAACAAAATAATACATTGTTGTTTATGAAGGCAGAATCCAAGACAAAAATAAACACAATAGGAAAGGGGGAATATTATTATTAGAAATGATATGCTATTACATTTAGTACAAAAAAAAATAGATTCCATGACATGCCCTATGGGCTTAAAATATTAGTAGATTCTGGAGAAAACCCTTGCATTAATACCTTCTCCCAAACTCTAACAAAATCTACCTTTACAATGCCAGAAATATCCTTAAGTAAAAAAAATTAGGTTTAGGGTTAGGAATACATTTTTGAATATTCTATTTGGCATCCACCACCAAAATTAAAGGTTCTAGAAAACACATCAAAAGTCAGTGTAAAATTTAGAGGAATCTAGAAATGGTAGTCTAACTTTCAATAGGCATAACTTTTGATCTAAGACTCTGATTCACAAACTATTTACAGTTTTGGAAAGCTCTCCAAGTGCTTTATAGCCCTATGTACCAGTTTTTCTCATGCTCCATTTTTAAGTCCCATACAAGGTGGTTTTAGTACCTCAAATCTAACTTTAAAGAGCTCTTAAGAGGTCTCCAAGCAACTTAAAACTGCAATAAATTTCAAACCATAAAGCCTTTTGACCTGATTCTTTTATTTGGATGCTTTAAATCACAAGTGTAATCACCCCTACAACTTACATCCTCTAACTTGTCATAATTATGGCTCAATTACAAAATAATTTTTTTCTATATTGGCGCATATCCCAAGGTGCTCAAAAACTCTAACCCAGAAAAACAATAGTGGAACTATGAGAGTTGGAATCTTTAATTGATCCAAATGGCTATCTAGAAATGAAAACACATTAAATAGAAAATAACACTAAGAATATTTTTGGGTGATAGAGGCTTGCTCTTACACCACTGAATGCTCCTACATCAGACACCTAGGGTAGATTGAAAACTGACCCTGTTACTTTATAGCTGGTAGAGGAAAATCCAAATGGGAAACCTGTGTTGTGGATATCCAAGTTGAGTCTTCTATTGGTCATCCTTTCCACTTCACCAATAATTCTTCATATTGCCTATTTTTGGTACTATAGCCCACACAACTATCCATAATTTCTTCATTCTCTTCCTTTGTAGAGGTAGGAATTGGACATGGTTCCATCATCAACTCTTCATTTGCACTATCATTGTCATATTTTGTTAAATCTAAAATATTGAAAATAGAATAAATGTGAATCCCATATGGCTACTCCACCTCATATGCATTCCTTGAATCATGTTTCTTCAAAATTTTAGAAGGGCCAAATTTCTTCATTTTTAGTTTGTTGTAGGTACCCACTAAAAATTGTTCCTTCCTCAAGTATATCATAACCTGATCTCCAAGTTAGAACTCCTTATGTCTCCTCTTTTGATCTACCCTAGCCTTATACTTTAGGTTCATCTTGGTAATATGGGCTCACACCTCCTCATGTAGGTTCTTGACATGTTAAGCAAAGTCTTCTACCTTAGCACTTGTCCTCTCCCCTTGCTCCATCTTCCTTAGCTCTAGTGCAATCCTTGGACTAATTCAAGACACAATTTGGAATGGTGATCTACTAGTACTCTTATTTACAAAATTATTGTAAGAAAATTTTTCTTGTGGTAGAATCAAACCCCATCACTTGAGTTTGTCTCATACTAAACACCTCAATAGATTTCCCAAACTTCTATTCACATCTTCTATTTGTCCATTAGTCTACAAATGATGTGAAATACTAAATTTTAATTTTTTCTTCAATATCTTTCACAAAGTCCTCTTGAAATTAAAAAAAAAATTAGTATCTATGTTAGAAACAATACTTTTTAGGAGACCATGTAGCCTCATCACCTCTCTAAAAAACAAATATACAATATGCAATGCATCATGAGTCTTGTGGCATGGAATGAAATGTGCCATCTTGGAGAATCTATCAAACATGACAAATACTAAGTCATTACCCCTTTGTGTCCTTGGAAATGTAAGAAAAAAATCCATACTTATGTCCTCCCAAAGCTTTGATGGGACAAGCAATCATTGATAGAGTCTAGTATTTTGACTAAATCCTTTGGTTGTTTGACATACTTGATAACTCTACACAAACTTCTTCACATCGTGTGACAATTGAGGCAAAAAATAATGCTCTCTAATAATGGTAATGGTCTTATCTTGACCAAAATGTCTTGCCATCCCTCCACTATGCTTCTCCTTGATCATGTTCTCCCTCATGGAACTCCTTCAAATACAAGATTGACTTCCCTTGAACAACATCTCATCCTGAATCATGTAATCTAGCCACCTAGTCCTATCTAGAGTAACTAATTTTTGAGTTCATCAAATCCAACCACTTCAACCTACATTATTGCTAGCAATAACTATCTCCCACTTAATGCATCTACAACCCTATTAGACCTTTTGCTTCTATGTTTCAATACAAATGTATAGCTTTGCATGAACTCTACCCATTTCAAATGTCTTTGATTCGATTTACCTTGGCTATTTAAGCACTATAATGCCTAGTGATCAGTATAAAAAAAAATTCTTTTGCCAACAAATAATTCCTCCATTTCTTTAAGGCTTGAACTATTGTATGGAACTCCTAATCATAAATAGAATACTTCTTGTTTGCATCATTCAATTTTTCACTAAAGTAGGCAACAAGTTTAACTTCTTGGCTCAGCATAGCCCCAATAGCATTGTCACTAGCATCACAATCCACCTAGAATGCTTTGTTAAAATTAGGAAGTTCCAACACAGGTTTCTTTATCACCTTCTTCTTTAGTAATTCAAAACTCTTGGTAGCTCTTATAGTCCACTTGAACTCTTTTCTATCCCCCCTAATTGTTTTAGTTAGGGGTGCACATATAGTACTAAAATTCCTAATGAACATCCTATAAAAACTAGTTAGGCCATGGAATGATCTTACCTCAATGGAAGACCTTGGGGTAGGCCATTCCAAGATGACTTTCACCTTCTCTGGGTCCATTATGAGACATTCAATTGATATAAAAAATCCCAAGTGGACTAACTCCGTTTTGACAAAGCTACACTTCTTCAAATTAATCAATAATTTCTCTTCCCTCAACCTTTCAAGGACACTACAAATGTGCAATAAATGTTCATCTAAAGGCTTACTGAAAATCAAAATGTCATCCAATAGACAATAACAAATTTTCTCAAAAATTTCTTTAGTACCTCATTCATAAGCTACATGAAGGTGCTTGGTACATTGGTCAATCCAAAGGGCATGACTAACCACTCATATAGACCCTCCTTGGTCTTGAATGTAGTATTCTAGTCATTTGTCTCTCCTATCTATATTTGGTGATAGCCATTCTTGAGATCTGTCTTTGTGAAGTACTGAGCTCCACTCAAACAATCCATAAGATCATCCATTCTTGGCAAAAGAAACTAATACTTGATGGTTATTCTATTTATAGCCCTAGAGTCTATACACATTATGCACTCTCCATCCTTCTTTGGTGCTAGCACTAGAAGTACTGCACATGAACTCAAGCTCTCTCAAATCAAACCTTTCCTTAATAATTCTTGAACTTGTCTATTTATTTGCTTAGTCTCAATAGGAGCCATCCCATGAGTAGCCTTGTTAGGAAAATTAGGTCCAAGAAATAAATCTATTTAATGATGAATTTGCCTTACTGGTGGGAACCCTTCTAAAATATTATCAGAGATGACATCTCCATACTCACTTAATAGACCTAAAACTTCAAGTGGAATTTCACTACTACCTTCCTAATCTTTTCTAGGAATTAAAGCATAACATATATGCTAATGTTTCATGCCATCCAAAAAAGTTCTTCCATCAACAAGACATACCCTAGCACTACTGAATACCTTTTCATCCTTCTTTATTAAGGGCTTTGATTTGTGATAAACTCCATCCTTTATTAGAGAGTATGTATTTACATGACCATCGTGGATAGCATGCCTATCAAACTATCATGGCCTTACCAATGATAAATGGAAGACATCCATTGGAATGATGTCACAGGGAGCCTCATCATGCTAACTCCCAATCTTGAACTTTAGTGAACATTGCTCACTAACCAAAACATTATGATCATCCTACACCCAAGCAATTTGATAGGGTTGGGGGTTTTCTCCCTCTTGAGCTTTAGCTTTGAGACCATCTTCTCTAACACCAAGCTACCAATGCTTCCATTGTAAATAACCACATCACAACATTTACCCTCAGATTTGCACCTGGTATGAAACATACTCCTTCTTTGTCTAGATTTAGTCTCATTTCTTAGTAAGACCCTCTCATTAAGTAGGATCTCTCCTCTCTTAGCATCCTTTGAATGTGATGACTATGCATCATCATCCACATGAGTAACCCTTGCTTGACCATTAACTCTCCTATCTATCCTTCCTTCACATTGAGGGCATTCAAAGGCATGATGAACTCCTTCATTGCAATGAAAATAGGTACCATAGAAGCTTTCTCTTCCTAAAAATTATCCATGTACTCTACCTCTTCTTCTTTGATCTTGAATGTTTTAATTACGAGAGTGGTTGAAACCCTTATTCCTCTGATTTTGGCTATACCCACATCTTCATTTTTTGTTTGGTTCTCGTTTCAACCTCCAAATGACCTTGCATCTCCCCTTCCTTCTTGATCGAGCCCTCTTTTCCTTCCATCAATTTTTTTAAGCTTCTCCTTAACTAGCAAGGCAAATTTGTATGCCTCTTCAATGCTAGTTATTCTAACTAGACTTAACTCCTAATGAATGTTAGGTCTTAACCCACTAAGGTAATGGGCAACCTTCTCTTTCTTTGCTTCTACATGCCCTACCCTAATAAGGACCTAGTAAAATTCCTCTATGTATTCGTAGACAAATTTTCTCACTTTCTTTAACCCTTACATCCTTTCAAACAAATCAAGCTCATAATCAATAGGAATGAACTACTTTAGTTTTTCCACCATGGGATCCTATCTTGTGATTTTCTCCTTTCCTCTCTTTTTTCTTTCCAATTAAATCTCTTGCCAACATATTTTGGTATGGCCTTTGCAAACTTAACCCTATCAGGGTCCTCAATATCCTCATACTCAAAATATTCCTCTAGCTCATTGATCTAGTTAATCCACTCATTAGCATTTTGATGATTTTAGGTCTTTTTCCAAGCATAGAAATGACTCTAAAAATCCTCTCCTCTTCTTGGTTTAGGACTTATCCATCTAATTCGTCTTCCTACCCAATATTTCCTTCTTCTTGATTTTCTTCCTCACTTTCATCGCCCATGGCAACATTCATCACTCTATGAATCTCCTCCTATAATGCCCAGACTTGTCTCTGGAGGGCTTTAACCTCAAGAGTAACAACCCCAACCCTTCCACAATGCTATCTTCATGGAGGCATCTTCTTGTATCAAAACCCACAACCACATGGTCCTAGTGCAAACTACCTCACAATTAGCTCTATGTCTACACACTAAGGAAGACTTGCTTTGACACCACTTGATGAAGGAGCAATCCAAGATAGAAATGAACACAATAGGAAAGGGGGACTATTATTATAAAAAATGATATGCTATTACATTTAGTAAAACAAAAATAGACTCCATAGCATGCCTTTATAGTACCAAAAATTGCCTTTATAGTACCAAAAATGTCCTTAAGTAAACTAGATTAGGTTTAGGGTTAGGAATACATTTTAGAATATGCCATTTGGAATCTACTACCAATAGAACGTCCTAGAAAACACATCAAAATTCAGTGTAAAATTACAAGAATCTAGATATGGTAGTCCAACTTCTAGGAGGCATAACTTTGATTAGGGACTCTGATTGATGAATTGTTTATATTTCTAAAAAGATCTCCAAGTGATCTATAGCCCTATGGATAGAATTTTCTAATCCCCAATTTTTTGAGCCATATGAGGTCATTTAGTGCTTCAAATATGACTTTGAAGCACTCTTAGGAGGTCTCTAGGCAACTTAAAACTACAATAACTTTCAAATCGTAAAGCCTTTTGACCTAATTCTTTACTTGGAGTAGTTTAAATTATAAGTGTAACCACCCCTAGAACTTATACACTCTAACTCATCATAATTATTGCCCATTTACAAAATAATATATTTTCTACATTGACATGTATCTTAAGGTGCTCAAAAACTCTAACCTAGAAAACCAATAGTGGAACTATGAGAGTTGGAATATTTAATTGACCCAAATGGGTGTCTAGAAATGAAAAAAAATTAAATAGAAACTAACACTAAGAATATTTTTGGGTGATATAGGATTTCCCTTACACTACTAGATGCTCTTGCATTAGTTGCAAACCAAATTTTATACTTAGACAATTTTCTAATTACCAAACACTATGTATCATTATTTTTGAGGTTTCCTGTGAACATGTACATTATGTGTTGCCATAAATGACAACAATAACATATCACTATTAGCCAATTGTCAAAAATTTACCCCTTTGGCACTAATGGCAAAAAAGGGAAAATTGGCTAAGTGACAACAAACATAAATAACACCTTACATTACATCTATTACAATTTGGCCAACTTTACATATGCTACCCCTTAAAATATACTTTACAATATTTTGCAACTATTCAATTTACTATTCCCACATTCCACAATTACCAATTTTCTACAATTTCTCCCCCTTTGACATCAATGAAAAAGGTTAAAATGTTAGAAATCTATCCAAAAAACTATCCAAAAAAGGTATCCTATCTTGTGATGATATGATATTCATGCAATCATCAAAGTTTTCCTTCAGACTATCCATACCCTTAGTCCATGTCTCCTTGGTGAACTTAGCTAAGGTGAGAATTGCACATAAGGCATATGATGCAATCTCAATTGCATTAAGATCTAAATATAAGAAGTTACAATATGTGTCCTTGGCCTTGACAACTACTTCTCAAAAAAAGATAATTTTAGAGAAATAGATTCTCTAAAATTAGACATTTATTCAAAATTTGTTCCTTCCAAAGTTCCAATTTCCTATTGTCATTGTGAATATTGGCAACTTGTCCTTCAAAATCATCTACTTTGCAAGATGGATGCTAGATCTTGCTAAATAAAGCTTTTATCTTGCTCATCTTTACTTCTATCTTATTATTAATGCCTTTAGTCAGTTTGTATGATAAGGTACACTTAATATTCAAAGTTTTCCCATCTTTTTGGCATTTTTGAAGTTCTTTTATACAAGTATCAAGATTAACCAAATTGTTATTGATTTTTTGATAGATGGTGCTAAACAAGTTAGCATCATGGGAAATTTGTACCTTTTTCTTTATAACATTTAAAAAATAGGTAAACTCTTTATTAAATTATTTAAGTACCACTTATGCCCTCTGTTCAGGATTTGAATCAATATGTTGTACTACCAAGGTACTATGCAGTCTATTAGTAACTTCTGTTAAATTTCTATGTAGACTCTTCACTTTCCTGTTCTTCTCAATAAGCTTTATTAGGGATGACATCAGATCTATTTGATTATCATCATTAATAGCTAAACTAGCACGGGAGAACAGAGTAGATGAACTAGATGGTTTGGTACCATCCTCTCTTTGTTTCTTAGCTACCTCTTTCATTCTTCTCTCTTCTTCCTCTTTCTTTTCTCTTTCCTCTCTTTCCTTTGATCTCTTTTCTTTCAATATGTTCTCATCTTTCTCAATTTTCTTTCTCATCTCTTCTTCTTCTTCTATTCTTCTCTTTTCTTGCTCAAGTAATTTCTTCTTGGATTCCTTCATTTTGTTCTTTCCTTCTTCAAGTAGTATTTTCTCTTCTTCAATCTGCCTCAAATTTTTCTCAATATCTTTGTTGTCTGGTTCATTAGGTTCAAAACCACCAAATGGATTGCTATCATCAATGTTAATGATAACATTGGTTTGATCAATTTGCATAGTGTCACCACTCACCGAAACATCTAAGGTTCTAGGTGTTGAAGGAGATATTGCCTTTGAATCTATCAATGTCTGACTAATATTTACCATAGTCTCATTCCTTAGTTTATCCTTTTCACCAACCATCAATAGAAATGGTATCAATTTATTCCTTAAGTATGGTGTGAGGTTATTCAACAATCTTTTAATTTATTCTACATCATCAATCTTGCAACTAATTCTAAGCATAGACTTCCAAAGTTCTAGAACTTCTTCCCTTCTAGGAGTCTTCATCTAAATGAGTCTCTCATAGAATTTTTAGTTAATTATGCTCTCAAAAACCTTCAATTTTAGATTTTTTTCTATAATATATCTCAAAGTAGATATATCAATTTTATCCTTTTCAATATTGTTATAAAAATCATAAAACTTGTTCATTTGAACAAAATTACCTTTACTAGCAATAACTGTATTGATCTTTTCTATCTTCAGCTTCCATGGTTGTCAAGATTTGCCTACTGATTTCTTTGTTGGAGTCACTTTCTCTACTTATTTGATCTCTTTTTCTACTTCTTCATCTTCATCACTAGACTCAATTGTCAACAATGTTTTGTATGTTTTTCCTACCTTGGTGGCTTGTTGTTTGACCCTCTTTGTTTTAGCGGTTACTACTTCCATTAATCTTTTAGATTTTCTTTTTGGATCACAAGGCTTAACATCTAATACTGTTACATATTGAATTCTCTATTCAAAATATGTTTGTGCACTAGATACTGAGAAAGGTTCAATGTTTAGTATTCCTTGCTTTATCATTTTTCTTACAACCTTAGATTCACTTTATGTCATTCTGGCCTCTAATAGTGCCTTCTTCATTATAGGCTCTACTTTCTTATATGATGCCTTCTCTAAGGTTTCTTGATGAGCTGACTATGTGACCTCATCATATGTACCAAATCTATATTTAGCTTTGACTCTATCTAAATTCAACAATAAATCAATATAACCAACTACTATATCATCATTCACTTCATAACACAAAAGATCAATAAATGTTCCATGAGGTTTACCATAGATAGCTTCCATCATAATAGAACTTTTTTGAACTTTGCATCATGAAATTCTCTAAAAAAAAAACTTTTTATCTTCTGATATAGAATTAACCTTCTCTATAATACTAGTAACTGTAAATTTCTTTATGTGAGAATTTGGTATAGCTCTGATAACATGTAAGAATTTTCCTAGGCAAGAATGAAATGCCAAGATCTAGAAGCTCAAGAGATAGCACAAGAGAGACAAGATATGATCAAATGAAAATGGATTAATTAGATAATTGGATGAATACATCATGGAAGTGACTTGTATATAAAGGCAACTGATATGACTAGGAGTCAGCAAAGAGATCAACATAACAATTAAGCAGAGGTCCACCAAAAGTAGATTATCCTCCATTGTCCATGAATGTATGTGCAACAATGAGAGGATAAGAATGTAAAGATGTATCTCATAAATAGATTTAGTAGACAACATGTGCTCAATTGGAGTGCAAACTATTGTGTTGTCAACATGACAACTCATATGATTATACAAACTCCTAGGTGTATACATGAAAACTAATATGAATATGCATTAACCTATGTAAGTGTAAATAGTAAATAATTATTTACACCAAAACCCTCACTTAAGTTCAACTTAGGGAGCTATACTTAAGCTAACAAAAGATATATAATTCAATACAAGATGGGTCTTGACTACTAGGCCATGTTAGGTACCCAAGTACAATATGCAATGCAATCTCTCATAATGTAGAGAAAGAGGGAAAAACCCCCCTCCAAAAAGAGAGATAAGTACAATAAAAGAAAATGAGGGAGAAGACCTCATGTGAGAAAAAAATCCCCCCGTAAGAGAGAAGAAGAGGAAGATAGACCAAGTAACCCTACCCTCAATATAGAATGTACACCTATAGTAGATGTACAAGGCTTAATGTAGAAACTCCTCCATGAGTGTAGAACAACATTCCTACCCTTAAGAAGAAAAAAAACCAATGGTGTATTAATGAGGCCTCTCCCATCTTTAGGAAGAAACCTCAAAATGTATGAAATCTCTGAAACCTGCTGAAGTGTCCCCATGTCAATACTAAAAGGTGCCTACTCCAAATCATATGTACTATGCCAGTCTATTGAAAAATACAAATTGGGCTCAATTGATGATGAATGTAGAACATTTATCAAAGACTAAAATATCTCCTCTAAAATAAAGTGACCTCCTCCAACTAATGTATCAAAGGATCTACCATCATGTCAACCTCAAAAGAGTAATCAAGTAGAGAATGAAGATGAAGGTGAGCATGCTCCCTCACACCAACTAAAGAAGGATCATCTACACTAAAAAAAGATGAATGTCATCAATAGTTTCTCCCAAATCTACAATGTAGGACTCCAAAAAAAAAATGAAAATGTCTATCAAGTGAATAACCTACTGCACTGAATCACTTGAATCCATGGCTATGTGAATGAAAATATCATTAGGAACAATAGCAGATAGAATATCAATAGGAGGAGAAGAAATGAAAGGCTCAAGAAATTGATCATATGTGAGAACAACTAAGTTCAAGTAGCCAAAGTTCTCCTCAAAGTCTGAATCAACAATAGAAGTTGGTAAAAATCCACTGAGAAATCATTGCCATCATCATGACCAAAGTCTAAAAAGTAGTATAGCCAAGATGCATGATCAACCACCCTTGTAGCACTGATTTTTCTAGTCTCCAAGTCTCTGATAAAAACTAAATCAGGTGTGAATTCCACAGTCCTCCTTCTATCTCAACGAGTCAACTAATAGATGAAAAGAAGATAAGTACTTAGGTGAGGTGTACACAACATATCTTTGAAGTATCTATCCCCCTTATCAATAGTTCCTTTTCCAATCACATTCATGTTGTAGACACCTAAAAATCCTTTAGAAAATAAAGTATTTTTATTTTTTGAAAACGTCCCTGATGACATCATCATTAATTAATTAATTAATTAATTATTTATTTAATTATTTAATTTAGTTTTTGTCCCATTAAATCCCTTTATCTTAATTAAAAATATTTAATTAAGAAATCCCTCCCAAAAATGTTTAAATCTTATTTAAACATTATTTCTTATTTATTAATTATTTAATTAATAAATTGACCAAAAATCCCAAAATAAATAATTTATTTATTTTTTGCCCAAAACTTGGCCAATTTCCTTAAGACCACTAACCTCTTCCAAAATCTTCTAATCTTTCTTTAATTTTGATTAAAGACTAATCCCATCATTTTCTACCCTTAATCCCAACTCAAAATATTTAAGTAAGGTTAAATATTAATCCTCATGTTTATTAAAAATGTTTTAATGAATATCTCCTCAACCCAAACCTATGAAGTAAATAAAACTTTATTTATTTCTTAAAAAAACCTTTTATTCTCATCCTAGGAAATTCTAGACTCTTCTAGAAAGTCTTTATCCTCATCCTAAGCCTATCTCTAAACCTCCATTTTAGCCTAATCCACCCCATCCACCCATACTAACCAAGCTTAGCTACTAACTCAACCACCCTCATTGAATGCTATCCACTTGCATATCTCTAACATCCCTAATCTAAATCTTAAATCACATCTAATCCCCCCTCTAACCTTGTCACATTCCCTAAGCAAGCTTAAGGCTTTCCTAAGCCAAGAAAAGTCAACAATCTCAACTCCCTCCAAAATATTCCAACCACCCAACCATGAATTCTCTTACAAAGCCATAAAGACTCTTATAAGCCCATTCATTGCTCTTACAAGCCATTTATGAAGGGTCTTTATGAAGATATTATCCCTTGAGCCTCCTTTGTTGACTCATCCTTGCCCTTTCCTCCATCCTCTCACCCTGTGATATGTGTCACTCCTTGATTGGCTGTAAGGAAGCACAATCCATGTGCTCTCCTCTCATTCAATTTGAGCCCTCCATAACCTTTTCTCCATCCTTTCATTTTAGCCCTCAAACCCTCAAGCCCTTTGCCTATAAATTGAATCCCCTCCCAAGCCATATCATCACAATCCTTGAGCTAAAGTTATAATGTTAGTTTGAGAAACAAAGCCCTTAACCATACCCTTATAATGCCAAATTGAGAGCTCACAAAGCTACCAAATTTCTATTATCCATCCCCACCATTGAAGCAAACTTGAAGCCCTTTGAGCATACATACCAATCCTTTACTTAGACTCATCTACAGAGCAAAGAGCTAATTCCTATTGGGAGAGTCCATTCATTTGGCTCACATTCCTATTAGGGTTTCCTCTTTTGTCTATCTTATATGTTATGTTAATTTAGTTAATGTTAATGCTTTTGTTTTTGTTAAATTAGTGTTTCTAGCATACTAAAGTAGCATATATATTTTGGCACGCCCAGTGGGACCCCACTATGGGTCATTCATTCATCTATTTTAATCCATATTTTATTATTGTAAACTAACAATCTAACATTTTTTGTTGTTTGAGTGGGATGTAGGGTGTTTCTCTTGTTTTTGTAGGTTGAAGAACGCATTTGGGAAGAAAACTTACTCTCTAAAATCAAAAAATAATTTAAAAAAATAAAAAATTCTAAAAAAACTCGACCCATAAGTTTTGTTCACGCGCAGTGTCGTCTCTACATATTGGTGTCTGCACCTAATGAACTGTCGTCTCTGCCAGATCAACTATCATCTTTGCTTGACAAACTGTCATCTTCAAAGTTTGGCATCTCTGCCTGGTTTCCTGTTGGCTGTGCCACCACCAAACTATCATCTCTGCAACCTCAACTATCATCTCCAAAGTTTGGCATCTCTGCCTGGTCTCCTCTTGGCTGCACCACCACCAAACTGTTGTCTCTGCAACCTCAACTGTCATCTCCGCAGTTCAGCATCTCTGTCTACTTTTTGGTTGTCTGCATTGCCAACTCAACTATCATCTCTATAGTTTAGCATCTCTGCCTACTTTCCAGTTGATTGTGCCACCAAACTAAACTATCGTCTCCACCTCTTTCTCTGTTGTCTCTACAGATTAGCATCTCTGTAGTTCAGCATCTCCGCAATTTAGCATCTCCGCATAGTGAACTATTGTCTCCATCTATTATTATTTCCTATCTACACCATCATCATTTCTATTTAAGCATCTTTGTTCCTCCACTTTTTGGTGGTTCCATAGAGTAGAGGTTTTTCTAAGCATTTTTATGCCTAAAAAAAAGAACCAAAAAAAGTTGATTTTATTTTCCTCATAGTTAAGCTTCAAATTTTTGAGATTTTTGAGTTACTAATCAAATTAGCTTTTGTAGCTTTGTAGGTTGGAGCATCTATGAAACCACTAATCATGTTTCTTGTTGGTTCTCCTTACATGATTTAATGTGCTTGAAAAATAAACTTGAATGTTTAAACACTTGTCTTTGAATGCATGTTGCTAAAATGAACCTGCATGCTTAGACACATTTTTCTTTGAATGAATGTTGCTCAAAAAAAATCTTGAATGCCATGGATTAAAATCAAAATTTTTCTTGGAATGCATGCTTAAAACAAAAAAACACAATCTTGAATGAAAAAGATCAATTAACCATTGCAATATTTCACACTTCAATTTTTTGGCATAAAAAGAACCTAACTCCACATTTTAGAAATTTTTGAAAGTTATAAAAACTAATAAAAATGATTTGAGTGAGTTTTTTGTTGGACTCACCTTCTTTAATCGCCCATCATTCTAACCATTGGTTTTAATCTCAACACCATCTATGGGGATGGGTCTACCTAAGAGGGTGTTAAGTGCTCCACAAAAATCAAACTCCACTTGTGTTTTTATTAGTTTTTCTAAGTTAGAAAATTTTTTGAATGCACATTAGTCTCACTAACACTTCATTTGAGAATAAAAAAATTAAACAAATCTTGACATGGAGGGCCTTCGAGTGTGTGCTTGAAAACAAATTTCACACATCTTTGTTTTGGGCTTAAAACAAACTCACACTCAATCTTGAATGCCTTAAAGAAAAATCAATCAATACTTGACATGGAGAGCCTTCAGGTGCGCGAGTTTACTTTTGTTGACCCTAAATCTTCTTGGTGTATTCATTCTTCAATCAATTTTACTTTTTTTAATGCTTCAAGTTGGAATTGAACATTTGCATCCTAAACATGTGTGTTTGCAAGGTCTAGATTAGAAAACTTAAGCGTCAGTTGGAAAAGAATTCTTTCTTTTAGCCCAAGATTATCCAAGTCTTCTCTCCCCTTGTCGTCTTTCGAGGCCATCTTGGGTGCATAAGATTAGGATCCAAAATTTTGTTTAAATTTTTGGAGGCTTGCTTGGTGATTTCATCACCCCTTGGGACAAACTCAACTCCAGCATTCCAGCGAAGTATAAAGATCGGGAGGTGAATCTAAAGACACCTCTCTTGGAATCACGATTTTTTCACTCAAGCTAAGCCTCAAGGAACTTTATACCCTTGAGAAGTGAAAGAGGAGAAGTGGGTTACCACTCCTCTCGGTTGTGTAACATTGTTTTTGTTTCATCTATAGATTTGGGACTCACATACCTTGGGTATATCGAGGACTCCCTAGCTAAACCAACTATCAGCCTTGCAGACAACCATCTAGGGTGTTAATGTGTTTGAAGTGACTAATCAAAACATTTGTAAAACATAAAAACTCCTTGGCACAAGTATCACATTCTGATAATCAAAAACTTCTATCTGGTTGTTCTTATATATTGCTTGATTTTTTATTTGTTGAATGAATGTTTGCCAAATTTGGTCAATCCTTGCTTAGGGCATACTTAGTGTAGTCACTGCCTGTTTCAAAAAGTTGAACAAGTTGAAGTCAAACAACTGAGATCTCTCAAAGCCAAGTAGATTCAAGAATTTATGTTAGAACAACCCAAACCCAAATAGAAGTTTCACAAAGCCAAACTCAAGCCATCTCAAGTATACCAAAAAATTTGCAACTAAGAAGAAGGAAGTAACACCAAGCCCTCGAATTGTCAAACTCCACAAAGTAGAAGACAAAGCTGTCGATGAAGCCCTTCAAGAAGCCTAGTTAGATCACACTATCAAATTTAGCAAACATCCATGAGTTAACCCAGCTTATGCCTTACCAACTAGACATGATTTTTATGATTACACCCTCTTGTTTCTCTACATCTTCTTGCATAAGCTTCAATTTAGAGTCATCTTTGTAGGAAAGCCAACCATCTTTAGTCCTCCCCTTAAGAATTTTAGCTCATCCATCTCATTTAGAACCAAACCATCTAGCCAACAATCCAAAAAATTCACATCCAAGCCTTCAAAATTGTTGTCACCTTGCCAAAAGTTTGCCATTCCTACCATCTTGCCAATCCACCAATCTCACCAAGGTTATCTCTTTGACAGAGCTTTGTCTAGGGTAATCTAGCTTTGTCACTTGTTATCCCTCATCACCTTGAGCTAAATGTTGGGATCCATAAGTGGTCAATCTCATATTTTTCTAAAGGATCATTAGTCTATCCTTAAGTTGACACAATCACCACCAAGCTTGCACATAGGAAAGCAAACCTTTCATGCTTTGGCAACATATCTTTGAAGTTAGAATCCCCAACCCAATCCTCCTTAGGTTTGTCATATAGCTTTCCCTCAACCTAGGAAATCATTTGCATAGAAAAGTCTTCCCCTTTTGCATCCATTAGCATTGTTGCATCTCATCCTTAAGAACATTTTCATGCCACCTGTCACTCGCTTAGCCAAGAAGAAGAAGGAAACAATGGAGCCCTATCATTTGGATCAAACAGCATCGCTCCCCTTGAGCACTCAACCATCCTTCAGCCCAAATAACACTATACCATCACCTACTGACATTGAAGATTTCATGAATCAACCAGGAAATGCAATATTGGTGAATGCCATTATAGACAAGAACAAAGAAACAATCATAGCTAACTTTCGAAGGGACAACATAGGAGCCTTCGACTTTGGAAGACCTCCTCCCTTATCAGATCCATCTCACCCATTGTTTAGAGAACTCCCACCACCCATAGGCTCTTATGATTCAAATTATCCTCAATATGTGCCAAAAGAAGAGCATCAACCCACCCCATATGATCCAACAGATCCAAACGTACCATCCTCCACACAAGTTGAAATCTCCATTCCATAAGCCAATCTAGTACCACCACTCCACCATTGGTCCATACCACTCCATCCCAAACCCCCTTTACCCAAAACACCTTATCATTCACTCCCTTCACTATTGTTGTTGTTGCTCTCCAACCCAACCTTCCAAATCCACCCATCTCCCAAATCAGTGCTAGCATCTTTGGCCAACCTCAGCAATATACAATGGGGATGCCACCCATGGGGCCAAGTAATCAACCTTTTATCACCCCCAGCTTGTTTACCTTAGCTTAGAGAACAATTCCATCATTTCCACTAGGTCCCTTGAGTTCAGTGCCATCAGCTACAAATCCACAAGCTACTACCCTCACTCCACAAAGCTATCAAACCCCACAAGCTACTACCAATGTTCTGCCAAGCTCTCAAGTGACCCAAGCTCCTGCCACCCCTCTACCAAGCTTTCAAATCCAGCCACCAAGCTATCAAACCCCATCAATTCCATTTCCAAGCTTACAATTCCCACCACCTTGACCACCAACTAATCCATTACCTCCTATTACTAACTATTTTTCTATGCCACTTCTAGGAGGAAATCCACCACCACCCACCACTAATTACTTGGCCTCTTTTTCCATGCAAATACCTTCCCAAATGGGGGCACAACCCACATATATTGGTCAAACTCCTCAAATCCAAAGTCAAGTTCCATTAAGCTCTCTCATCCTTTCCCCAAGCTTCATAACCATCTTATACCTTACCTCCACAAAGCAATCCATTTATCCCACAGCCAGCCTACATCCATCAATCCCTATCCTAAATCCCATACCAGCAACAAGCCTCACAACACATGCAGCAATATGTGACACCTCCACCTTAGCAACCCATCATCCACCATTTAGTTGCCCAAGCCATGTATAATCCCTACCAGCCCATACCTCAAAACCATCCATATTCCATTGCCCAATCTAGCACATACCTAACTCAGGGCATTCCTACATTGGGAGAACCCTAGCCATCACCCATTAATTCAAAATGGGAAGCCATGAAGACAACTTTGAAGAACATCCAAGAGGGAAATGATCCAAAAACCTTCAAGTTTGAGAATGTGTGTCCTTACCCATTTGATAGAGCCATTACCATGACACCATTTCCCAAACACTTTGAGATAACCAAGTTTGAAAAATTTAGAGGAAAAGGAGACCCTCTCACACATATCAAAGAATTTTACATGTACTTCCAAGAAGTGGCATATGGTGACGTCTTCCTCTTGTGTCTCTTTTCCAAAAGCTTGGCTGGACCAGATCTTGAATGGTTTTATAGAATCCCATATGGAACAATTAAAAACTTTTCTGAATTATTTGAGGTATTTGTAGCCCAATATGCCCATCTTGTTGAAACAGAGCTATTAGTAGTTGATCTTGTCCACACTAAGCAAAAAGGTGGAGAAAGCCTTCCCAAATATCTGCAAAGATGGCAAAACCTTACCACCCACATATCTTGCACCTTGCTAGAGCACCATTTGGTGAAAATTTTTATTGATAATGCCCATTCCAACTTGGCTCACCACATGACCATGAACTATTTGTAGAACTACAAAGATATCGAAGAAAAAGGAATGATCATTGAGCAAGGACTCATTAAAGATGGTGTGGTCAAGATTTACAAAGAAGCCAACCAAAATCAAACACATTCAAATGACAAGTCTAGGTATTGGAACAAAAACAAGCACATTGCAATAGATGGGGTTACTGATACGAGATATGTGAATATTGTTGGTCCTTCCCAAAACTAGTCCAACCCACCTTATCAACCAAACAATCAACAAGCTATCAACTACCAATAGCAGAATAACCAAAGCTATCAAAACCACAATCCAAGACCCAACTTTCAAGGTTCTAGCAATCAAGCTAATGCCATCAATGTAGCTATAGGGCAAAAGCCCAGATTCCAACCTACACCTAGAAATTATACACCCCTTGGTGAACCTTTGGATGTCATTTTTGAGAAATTGACTAAGGAAAACCTCATCAAATTTTCTCCTACCCAGCAAATTGACCCAAGCCAATCCAAAGCTGCATGGTACAAAGACAATGAGTACTACAAATTTCATAGGGTAAAAGGTCACACCACCCTTAGATGCATGAAACTAAAAGATTATGTGCAAGACCTCATTGATCGAAAAGGAATCATCGTTGGTGCCCAAACCTCTCCCAAAGCAGGCTTACAGATCTATCAAAATGCTTTTCCTCCTCATAACAACCAAAATCTTGGAAAAGAACCTATCAAAACCAACAACCACTAGCCAAACCAATAGCATGGGAAGAACAATGACCACACTTCATCCTATATAGAGTATGGTAGCCTCATAGGTTGTATATCTGAGAAAGAGCCTTCTGTCAATGTTATCAATATCCAAGGACCAAACAATGAGTGTGCAATCACCACTCAAAGAGTGCAATTTAACATCACAGGCCCACCCATTTCACCAGCACCATCAGCTCCATCAAAAAACCAGTACAATATCTTGGAACACCTTGGGAACATGCTAGCCCAAATCTCCATTTTAGACCTTCTCCGCACTAGTCCTCTGTACAAGAACATCTTTGACAGTGCTCTCATAGAATCCTATGTCCCTTCAGATATCAACGCTACTGATTTTTGTAATCTTGTTGGACACCTTTCATCCTCATGTGCCCTATCATTCAAACTCACTGACATACCCGTGGTCGAGCCAGATCACACCCATACACTTTTCATAGCCATCATAGTATCCGATTTTTTCATAAAAAGAGTAATGATAGATAATGGATCAACGTTGAATATTTGCACCCTAAAATTCATAAAACAAGCTAGGTATATTGAGGTAGATATCATCAGTGAGATTATCACCATCAAAGCTTATGACAACTTAGAAAGAACTATAGAAGGAACTATTTTGCTGCCAATCAAGATTGGGCCAGTCATCCAAGAAACATTTTTCCATGTTATTGATCTAAACCTACCATTCAACATCCTCCTTGGTCACCCATGGATTCATGCCATGAAATCTATTCCATCCACTTACCATTAGTGCATCAAATTTCTGCATCAGGGCACTGAGGTAACCATCCATGCCGATCCAGAACCCTTTGCTTACTGCAATGTAGTTGAAGCATCATATACAAACCATTGCCTTGGAAATGATATCGACATAGCCATCGCTAGCTCATCCCACACTTGTAATGAGCCAGAGACCATCCTCGCCTCCACCCTATCTACTGTGAAGATCAATAACAAAGGCTGTGGAAAGTATAGTTTGTTAGATATAGTTGTTGTCAGGGCACTCCCACTTGATCCACATGCCCATGGATGACCAACATATCACAAACCTAAGGAGATTCCACCTCCTCAATACAAACAGTTTGGCCCAACAACCTTTGTATCCTCAAAAATCCCTCTTCATGAGGAGCTCACTCTAGATATCAACAATTGGTTACATAAGGATGCACCTCCAAGAAATCAAGCATGCCTTGATCACTTCAGCCAGAAGTATCCCTAAGAACATAAGCTCATCACTGAAAAATGGAACTATCAAGGTGGTGGTCTAGGACTAGAAGAAAGAGGCATGTAGTGTCCCATCAAAGCAAAAAAAGCCAAATTTTGCCTATATCTATAAGCTAGATCCCAAGGGGTATTTTGGAGAAAATCCCCAACTTAGTTTTGATACACCCAAAATTGGAACTAAGGTGAATTCGAGACTAGCCAAGGTAGCAAAGAGAACCCCTTAGCAAGAAAATCCAGAGCCATAAGTAGAACATGAGGATTTAGCATTGCCTCCTCAAGATAATCGACTAGAGGTGTCTTCTATTCTAATTGAGGATACTAGAGAAGTCAACATCGGTTATTTAGAGATCCCCATACTTGTTCATATTGTCGCATCCCTATCACAAGACCAAGCTGACCTCCTCTTTGAGGTCTTAAGAGATAACATTGGCCAATTTGCATGGTCATATTAGGACATGCCAGGACTTTATCTAAAGCTTTTAGTTCATCATCTTGCAGTCGATCCAAAGATCAAGCCCATCAGACAAAAGCTTAGAAAAATGCACCCCAAGGTGGCATTACTGGTCAAAGCTGAATTAGAAAGAATGTTAGCTACTAAGGTTATCTAGCCTATCGACTACTCAGAGTGGATCTCCAACATGGTCACCATCACTAAACCTTCCAGTGACATCAGAATCTACACTGATTTCAGAGATCTTAACAAAGCTTGTCCAAAAGATGATTTTCCCTTTCCCAACACAGATATTATTATAGATCTTACAGCTGGACATGAAATTTTGTCCCTCGTGGATGGATTTTTCAGGTACAATCAAATCAAGATTGCAGAAGAGGATCAACATAAGACAACATTCACTACCCCTTGGGGAACCTTTTGCTACAACATGATGCCTTTTGGCCTAAAGAATGCAGGGGCTACCTATCAAAGAGCTATGATAGCCATTTTCCATGATCTTATTCATAGCATTTTGGAGGATTATGTGGATGATATCTTGGTCAAATCTCATACCTTCATAGATCATCTTGCTCACTTGGAGAACATCTTTGGTATGTTAGCCAAATGTCATCTCATGTTGAATCCCAAGAAGTGTGTCTTTGGGGTCACATCTGGCAAGTTTCTAGGCTTTATAGTTTCTAAACAAGGTATAGAAATTGACACCAAGAAGGTCAAGGCTATCTTAGACATGCCTCCTCCCTAGACAATGTGACAACTTCACACTCTTCAGGGAAAGCTTCAATCCATTTGGTGCTTCATATCCCAGCTTGCAGATAAGTGTACACCATTTGCACATTTATTGAAGAAGGATGAAAACTTCAAGTGGGATCCTTTATGTCAACGTAGCTTTGATCATCTCAAGCAATACCTCACCAATCCCCTTATCTTGGTTCCACCAGTTTTTGGTTGTCCTTTGATTTTGTACATATTAGCAATGCCTACTACTCTAGGGGCACTTCTAGCATAGCTCGATGACTATGGTAGAGAAAGAGCCATCTACTACATCAGTAGAACCCTAGTTGGTTAAGAACTCAATTATACTCCTATGGAAAAAGCTTGTTTGGTAGTTGTTTTCTAAACTCAAAAGCTTTGCCACTACATGCTAAGTCATACCATCCAACTAGTCTCCAAGATCGACCCTCTCAAGTATATGCTCTCTAAAATAGCACTTACAGGCCGTTTGGCCAAATGGGTTATGCTCCTTAGCAAATTTGACATCTAGTATGTGGAAAAAAAGGCAATCAAAGGGCAAGCTATAGTAGATCACCTAGCTAATGCACAAAAAATCATTACAGTAGGCTACTATTGGCCTACCATTGAAGAAGACTCCTATGAATTTGTTAGAAAGTATCTCCCATGTTAGCAGCATGCAAATCTGGTGTACGCTCCAGCACAAAATCTACAGCCTATTGCACCACCTTGGCCTTTTTCTTGTTGGGGCCTTGATCTAGTTGGAACTATCACACCTCTCTCATCTAATGGACATAAATGGATAATAACAGCTACAATCTATTTCACTAAATGGGTGGAAGCAATCCCCCTAGTCTCAGCTACAGGAGTTCAGGTCTCAAAGTTCATCTTATACCACATTGTTGCCACTTCGGCATCCCATCCACCATCTTCACTGACCATAGAGGTAACTTTGAAAATCTCAACATGCAAGAACTATGCACTTCCCTCTGTATCCATCACTACTTTTCTAGCCCATATTTCCCACAAGGTAACAGCCAGATAGAGGCAACTAACAAAACCCTCCTCAAAATCCTAAAGAAAGTTGTCAACAATTCTGGCTGTGATTAGCACCTACAAATAAATCCTACCCTATGTGCCTATCGAACCTCCTTCTATACATCCATAGGAACAACTCCATACTCCCTAGTCTATGGTGCCAAAGTAGTACTACCCATAGAGGTTGAACTTCCCTCCTTGCACATATCTTTGCAAGGGCAAATATTAGATGAAGAATATAGAGTAGCTCAGCTCAGCCAGCTAGATCTCTTAGATGAAAAGTGACAACAAGCCTATGATCATCTCATAGTCTATCAAACTCATCTCAAAAGGAATTTCAATAAGAAGGTGCTTCCATGACACTTTCAGTTGGGCGACGTGGTCCTCAAAGAAAACATGAAAGTCCAAGAAGATCAAAAAAAGAAAGCTAAGTTTGAACCTACATGGCTTTGTCCTTATGTTGTCACTGCTTCCTTTGGCTCTAGAGCCTATCAGCTATCTACACTAGAAGGAGAACTCTTGAATGATCCTACTAACATCATTCATCTCAAGAAGTTCTATGCTTGAAGATCCTTGGTATACCCATCTTTTGAAAAATACAAAAAAATAGTAAAGAGAAATAAGCATCCAATGTTGAAAACCTGGCAATTCAAGCACCTTGGATAGGTACCATGGTGAAAACCTGGTAATTCAGATGCCTTGTGTACTAAGACTAATCCATTATCTATCACTATCCTATCTCTCATCCATCCATTCACCATCCCATAAAACACCTGCTTTTTCCCTTGGTGTTCTAACCAAATATCCAAAATCTAATGAAGCTTTAAAATACCTCTGGTACAGCTTGTAAATCTTGTACCTCAGCTTGTAAATCTTGTACCCCAGCTTGTAAATCTTGTATCATAGCTTGTATATCCAAATCTTGTCCAAAGCTTGTACCATATTCCAACCTATATTATATGCCAAAGCTTGTATACTAGCTTCTATCCTATCACATGCACACAAAGAATCCCATTTTCACTTAAGCTTTTTGCAAACCATCTACCTATCCACCTATCAACTCCAACTATCCATCCAACACACTCTAAAACATTTCCATCTCAAAAAAATCAAAACATGAACAACCTTGTACATTTGTAACATATCTTGGTCTGTCAGCTTGTACATCCTCTTTAGCTTAGTACCATTGTATCTATCCAACTTTTGTGTCAGTTCCTCCTTAATCAACATCTTGCACACATCGCACAACCCTTGGTTAGCTATTCCAATGCATCCTTTAGCTAGATCTCCTGTCACCAAAGTGTTATCCTCTTAGTTCAGCTTGCTAGACACATCAGTCATCTAGATCCATCAGCTTAGGTGCTCTCCGATAGATCCTTGTAGGATATAGCTTTCCTCATGTCTGATCTTGGTTTGTTAGTACCTCATCCTACCCATCTCATTGGCAAACGGTTCTTTTTTGGATTTTCACTTTCTTTTGATTTGGAATCTTCTCTTTTGGTTCTTGAAGTATCTTTTCCAAACAATCTTTTTGTTCCCTCCTCAAGGTTGCCATGATCTTCCATATCATAGTATACTGTGAATGGGGCAATCTGAGAGTAAGGTCTTGATCAGGTCTTTTGTTTGTTTTTATTTTCTACTTGTGGATTACCTAGTGTCAGTTCCATGCTGCTTTCTCTAGGATTCATGTGTGATGCTGGGGCAATCCTTGCGTGTTTGTTTTGAGCCAGTCTGTCAGTCCTCTGGATAGTTGGTGAAAAGGCCTTGATGTTCTTGGTAACCGTGGCAATTAACCAACAGTTCTATAGAAAATCTAATGCTCAACTACATGGTGGTAGTTCTCTTTGAAGTATCCCTCCACTTAATAAGCTTCAATGGATTCACTTCATCTCCATTATCCACCATCCATATCCAGTATTTGTCTCTCCTACCCAGCTTATGCATCAGTATCTTTTTGAATCACTCTTCACTTTTAGCTTTAGGGATCCACAATCCTAGTTTTAAGGATCCACCAATCCAATCAATCCACCAAGCCTCATCTTTCGAGATCTACAATCCTAGTCCTAGGGATCTCCAAAACCCATCTTCCACCAATTTGACTCTTTGAAATCCTTTTGCATCAGTTTAATAATCCCCTCATTCTTCTCCCTATCCTGGATTCCTTTTTATAGCGCTTTGCTCCTTCATCCTCCACCTTCCCTAAAGTCTTAAGCTTGCTTTCTCTTGTGCCTTTGATTCTCCCTTTATCATTCTCCTGTAGTGAGAGTTTGCACTAATTCAGCCCCTTCTCTTTGCCAATTTGAGTCTCCTTGCTCATCCCAGATTCTTGTATTTTTCAAGAAACCATCGAGCCTCGCTTTCTCTCCCCACTGCCTTCTTGAGGGGGGCATCTCATAGTCCATTCTCTCCTCTTCTGCTCTAGCCTTGGGTATCTTATTTTCTTATCTTTGATGCCATGCCACTTGCGGCATCACATTAAAGAGGGGCAAAATGTAGACACCTCAAAATCCTTTAGAAAATAAAGTATTTTTATTTTTTGAAAAATTCTCTGATGACATCATCATTTATTAATTAATTAATTTATTTATTTATTTTTTGTACCATTAAATCCCTTTACCTTAATTAAAAATATTTAATTAAGAAATACCTCCCAAAAATGTTTAAATCTTATTTAAACATTATTTCTTTATTTATTAATTATTTAATTAATAAATTGACCAAAAATCTCAAAATAAATAATTTTTTTTTTTTTGCCCAAAACTTGGCCAATTTCCTTATAACCACTAACCTCTTCCAAAATCTTGTAATCCTTCTTTAATTTCGATTAAAGGCTAATCCCATCATTTTCTACCCTTAATCCCAACTCAAAATATTTAATTAAGGTTAAATATTAATCCTTATGTTTATTAAAAATGTTTTAATGAATATCTCCTCAACCCAAACCCATCAAATAAATAAAACTTTATTTATTTCTTGAAAAAACCTTTTATCCTCATCGTAAGAAATTCTAGACTCTTCTAGAAAGTCTTCATCCTCATCCTAAGCCTATCTCTAAACCTCCATTTTAGCCTAATCCACCCCATCCACCCATACTAACCAAGCTTATCTACTAACTCACCCACCCTCATTGAATGCCATCCAGTTGCATATCTCTAACATCTCTAATCTAAATCCTAAATCACCTCTAATCCCCCCCCTAACCTTGTCACATTCCCTAAGCAAGCTTAAGACTTTCCTAAGCCAAGCAAAGTCAACAATCTCAACTCCCTCCAAAATATCCCAACCACCCAATCATGAATTCTCTTACAAGGCCATAAAGACTCTTACATGCCCATTCATTTCTCTTCCAAGCCATTTATGAAGGGTCTTTATGAAGATATTATCCCTTGAGCCTCCTTTGTTGACTCATCCTTGCCCTTTCCTCCATCCTCTCACCCTGTGACATGTGTCACTTTCTAATTGGCTATAAGAAAGCACAATCCATGTGCTGTCCTCTCATTCAATCTCAGCCCTCCATAAGCTTTTCCCCATCCTTGCATCTTAGCCCTCAAACCCTCAAGCCCTTTACCTATAAATTGAATCCCCTCCCAAGCCATATCATCATAATCCTTGAGCTAAAGTTATAATGTTAGTTTGAGAAACAAAGCCCTTAACCATACCCATATAATGTCAAATTGAGAGCTCACAAACCTACCAAATTTCCATTACCCATCCCCACCATTGAAGCAAACTTGAAGCCCTTTGAGCATACATACCAATCCTTTACTTAGACTCATCTACCAAGCAAAAAGCTAATTCCTATTGGGAGATTCCATTCATTTGGCTCACATTCCTATTAAGGGTTCCTCTTTTGTCTATCTTATATGTTATATTAATTTAGTTAATATTAATGCTTTTGTTTTCATTAAATTATTGTTTCTAGCATACTAAAGTAGCATATACACATGTAAGTATGATTTCCCATCAAAATAGGTGGAGTATGAAAAGGATCAAATGATGAAAACATAGATTGTGAAGATGCCATATGATGAGAAGCCTCTGAATCTAAAAGCCATCTCCCTAAATCTTGACTTGAAGTAGTTGCTAAGGCTTGACCTTTGCCCATGTGATCCTTTCCTACAAAAGAAATATGAATGTGAAGAAGAAAATGAAGTGGTCATTCTTGATGGTAGACTAGTTTGATTATTCTTAAGAAGATTCTTGACTTCATCTATCTCCTTCTTATAACAATGATGTTCTTCATGCCCCTTCTGCTTGCAATATGCACAAGTAAGAAACTCCTTCTTGGATGATTTACCCTTATTGTTGGATTTCTCTTGTGGTGAGGAGGTTGAGTGTTCTTTCTCTTGTGGTGAATTTTGTTGCCATGATTTTTTCTTCTTGTTAGACCCTTTTCCTTGATTCCCTTTATTAGCCCCCAATGCTTTAGAATTTGAAGACTTGAGAATCTCTATGCTCATCAAATTTGAGGTCTACCATCAACATCTTTGTGAAGGAATCAAATGAAGGCATGGCATAGGAAGAACTTAAGGTCAACTTATGAGTTTTGGAGCTCAAAATAAATGAAGCATACTCTAGAGGAAGTTTTCTCATCAAATTATAGATCAATTTTTCATCCTCTATAGTAATTTCACAATCCTTAACCATTGACCTTAGCTCATGTGCCTTGGTGATGTAGTCTTGAATTATGTCAAACTCCTTTGGATCTAATGACATGAGATTTTCATCAAGTTCAAAACCCCTAGCTTGCTCTACTTTTGCATACAAGCTAGCAAACTTATCCCATGCTTCCTTTATTATTTTACAATTATCAATATGGAAGTTAAGATCTTCATGTATATACTTCCTCAAAGTACCAATAGTAACCTTATTACTATGATTCCCTTAATTTAGTTTATTAGGATCAGATGGTGTAACCATGGTTCCATCAACATAATCAATCAAACCTTTTTCCATCATTTTACTCCATGCTCTAATTTTCCATGTAACATAATTATGTGGAGTTAAAAGTGGAAACCTAAGAGAACCCATGATGCAAAATAAAAGAAGAAGTCCCCAAAAATGGATGACTTTGACACTTTATACATACTCTATGTACAATTTCCACTATTAAAATGAACCAAAGTAGACCTATAATTTTGATGGTTATAAAAATAAATATGAAGCTATATTAGACTCAAAAAGATAAGACACAAGACCTCTCAAGGATCTAATTAATTACAAGTACCAAAATAGGCCAAAAATGATCAAATGCTAAAAGTACTTTATCTACTTGAAATTACTCCAAGCTGATACTAGATCTAGAAAGTAGATAAAAAAAATGCACTTTCAAAAAAAATGGCATCTGAATATGTGTCCATATGAGCCTGAACAAAGCCTTTGAAGTTGCAAAAATTGGGATTTGCAATTTTTAGAAAAAGCGAGGAATAGGGATTGGAAGCAACTTGTAGCAATGTGTAGATCACAAAATTATACCTAAAAAAAAAAAGATTGCTCAAAAAAAAGAGTCCATACGAGGGAGATATTGCTATTTGAAAATCACCTTAGTAATTATTTTTTCTGAATCACCACTGTTGCACCTCCAAAAAAATTGACTCTAGACTTCACCTTAGATGTCTAATTTTGATGAAACAAGAGTTGATTTAGGTTTTTCTTGACCCTCTGAATGTGATGCCAACATCTAATTTGCACTAGCAAGCTCCAACCTTGACTTGCAACACAAAATCTCTCTAATGACTATGTAATGAAACTCCTATGGCTCTAATACCATGTAAGAATTTGCCTAAGGCAAGAATGAAATGCCAAGATCTAGAAGCTCAAGAGATAGCACAAGAAAGATAAGATATATGATCGAATGAGAATGGATTATTTAGATAGTTAGATGAATACATCATGGAAGTGCCTTGTATATAAAGGCAACTAATTTGACTAGGATTGAACAAAGAGATAAGCATACCAACTAAGCACATGTCCATCAACAGTGGATTATCCTCCATTGTGCATGAATGTACATGCAATAATGAGATTATAAGAATGTAAAGGTTTATCTCATAAAGAGATGTAGTAGACAACATGGGCTTAACTAAAGTGAAAACTACTGTATTGTCAACATGACAACTCATATGAATATGCATTAACCTATGTAAACTTAATTAAAGTGTAAATAGTAAATACCTATTTATACCAACACTTTATAGCTCAGATGAGCTCCAAATCACAAGTGAGCTTAGATATTATCTAAATATAACTAGATACAATTTTTCCCAACTTTTCTACCTTTAATTCAACTTCTGGATGAAGTTCTCAAGTTCTGATGCTATGAAAAAGCTTAATTCAACTTAGTTGAATCAAACTGAACAACTGACTTTGATCTTCCTATCTCATCATCATCTAACTTTACTTTTCTATTATGTATTCCTTTCACAAATACCCCATTAAGTTCTTCTCAAAGTTCACTAACAATTTTTCTATGTTTCTTATTGTCTCTTTTAGTTCTAAAGTTCCTTTCATAGTTCCTTCTATCATTTCCAACATTCTTTCCATCATTTGTTCTATTCACAAAGTTTCTTCCACTTTTCCTTCTATCTCTAAATTTTCTATCCATTCTATAGTACTTTGATGTGTGTTTGAAGTTGTTGTATAATTGACATATAGGTACTCTACTTCTATGATTCTACTAATTATTAGGTGCATGACAATTATGAGCGATGTGTCCTAAGTTGTTACATTTATTACAATGATCTATCTTCTATCTTCATAAGATCTTCCTTCTCTTAATGTCCTTTCATTATATCTGCTTCTATCTATAGGGTTATTATTTTCTAGACATTCTACTATTTCTTATATCATTATCATACTTAGGTTTCATACAATCAATTGCATTATGACCCATACCATGACAATTATGACGATAAAAGTCTTTAACATGATTAAAAGACTTATTAGTACAATATCTTTTCTTATAACCTAATTCATTACATGAAAAACACTCACCTCTAAATTCATGCTAGGTTTCCTTAGGAGATTGCACATGCTTTGGTTCATCAAAAATTTCAACTTCCTTGTTTTACTCAATTTCTTTGGATTTCTCAAAAGATTGGCTAGATTCAATCTTATCATCATATTTATATTTTTCTTTCAGATCTAATAGATCTAATCTCAGGTTTCTTCACAAACATGTTAATTAGACAACCAAGACCAGTCTTATCATAGGTAGGTCCCTATGTTGACATTGAATCATCAAGATTTTCTCTACTAGAATAGAGCTTCTCAATCTATTACTTGCATTGAATTGATTTACTTTTCACAATGGTATTTTACTTATGAAGTTATTCATGATCTTCTTTCAATGTTTCAAACTTAGATGTTTTCTTTGCTAGACTTGCTCTTAGATCTGTATTTTCAATTTTCAAATCAAATTCAACTTTTCTTGGATCATATCTCAAAGTCAACTTTAGATTTGTAATATTCAATTCATGCTTCAAGATATTTTACTCTATCTCCAACTTCAAATAATCATCATTACTAGTTCCAAATTTAGTAGATTCAAACTTGGATTTGAGATATTCAATCTTTTCTTTCAATTGACCAATGTATACTTTGGAGTCTTCATATCCATCCTTTAGCTTATCTCTTTCTTTAGTAAGGAGATCAATTTGTTCAAGAGCTTCTTCAAGGTTCTTCATCAACTATTCCATATTCATAGGGATCTTACTCAAGATGTTAAGCCTTTTCAATGTAACTAGGCTCTAATACCAATTGTTAGAAATATGGATTACCTAGCGGGGGGTGTGAATCCATAATCTAAAAACTTTAGTTGCCAATTAAATATTATTTCTTACTTTAAACCATGCATAACAAGGCCATAAAGTAATGTTGAATAGTAATAGTAATAATGCACAAAGATAACTCATAACATTGTATTTTGTTAACTAGGGAAACCCTAGCCAAGGGAAAACCTAGGTGGGGATGATACCCACTAGATAACATAGTAATATATAAGTTCTTTGTTAGAGGGTGGACCCTGTGAGGATTCAATGATAAAATTTAGTATAAGGATTCCATGCTAGGAGACTTTGAATCCCTATTAGAAGTTCTAGTACAGTGAATGCAAGATGAGCCCATTGCCTAAACATGCACTTCCAATTACAAGTAGAGCTCACTACTCAAACAAGTAATCAAACTTCTAGAATAGTTACTGTATCTTCTTCTTTGACTAATCTCTAATCTTCAACTCAATCTTGAATCACCAAATAGCTCATATAAAACTTCACATACATCACTTTCAAAAAAGTTTGCATATAATCACAATAACAAGATAGTACTTGTAGTTACAATTTCTCTTCTTCACTCTTACCACAAAATGTCCATTATATAAATACCACTCCTTTCACAAATTATTTTTGGGTCAGCTAAGACTATTATCTACTTTTCCAACTTAGAGTAAACATCTAGGATGTTGGCCCTAATTGGACAAGTAATTATCTTGTAAAAAAAATAATCCTTTCCTTCAATTTTTTTATTTTTTTCACTTTAAACATGATTATCTCTATTTTTTACAATTTGAATTGACTTTCAAAGTTATAAACATCATCACCAACATGTACATTATCTCCATCTAACTTTTCTAGTCATAATATGATGTTAGCAATAAGTTATAAAGTAAACAATACACTACTATAAACCAAATTCTATACTTAAACAATTTTATGATTATCAAACATGAAGTATGTTTATTTCTAAGGTTTCATGTAAACATGTACCTCATGTGTTGCCACAAATGACAACAATTACATATCTCTTTTAGAAAATTGTCAACAATCACTACATTTATTGTTATCTTCAACACATCCATTTTTTTATTAGAGGATTTGGTAACAATTTATTGCTACTTAAATCACTCTCAAATTTCTTGAAAAGATCTTCAACATTCAAAATATTCTGTACTCTCGAATGTCTAGTTAACTAAATTAGGCATAAAGCCATCTAGGAAAAAAATAGGCCATGAAGATTTCTCTGGACTTAAAGACAAGTGCAACTCCACGAGTATTGATTTGAACTTTACACAAATTTGATCATCTCTTACACCTTAGATATTTTCTACTATATTCATTATGAAATTGACAATCTTATTTTGGATTTCCTTTTTCAAAATAGCAATATTTTCAACCACACTTTCATAACTTAGTAGAATAACTTTAGATTTAAGATTAGATTCCATTTTTGAAACAAAAAATTCTCCCTCTTTCTCCTCCTATTGAAAATCACTAAATAGAGGCAACCATTTCTAACATTTGACTTCCATGAAAAGAGAACACATAAAAATCAAAATTGCTTAAGTGTTGATGTTGAACTTTGATCTATTGATCTTGGCATGGGTGTCAACATGAAAATCCTTCCATCCATTCATAAAAGCGTGAGAGTCTCCATTTCCTTGAAGAGGAAAAATGTGATTATTGTTATGATTCACTTTCTAATATTCAAATTCTTAGAACAAAAAAAGCATACAACACTTAAACTTAGCAATCAAGAATTGATAACTTCTTATCCAAGAACTATTGTCAAGAGCTTTAGATTTCCCACACAAGCTGAAAATCCTTCAAAAAATTTAATATGAGATCAATTAGGATACTGGTATAGAGACTTAGAGTCATCACTCATATGTCCAATAATAAAACTTAATTTTTCACTTGGCAAATCTAAACTGGGCTTTAAGTATATGGAAAATATGCAAATCATCAAAACACTCTTGGAGATTTAAGAACTTGAAAAAAAGAGAGAACAAATACTATTGTTCTTCCTTGACTATAGATGAACTTTTACAACATGACTTTGAAAGAAAACCTAGTTAAATTGATTAAAGATGAACTCTCTTGATAACAAAACAATTTACACTCAACCTTCAAAGCTACTATTGTAAATGAATAAAATATTACTGAGATACATGAATCTTTAGCAAAGAGAAAGAAAACACTCCATAACTTTGTTTTTGTAGAATTTTTTTTACATGCCTTTCTTCTAACTATATGGAATCAAATTCTATATTCAATACTCCCCAACAAAGTCACCATTATTTTTGTGTTTTACAATGTTAGGGTTCAAAAACCCAATGATGAGAATAGAATACATCTAGGGGCAGCTAATTCCCATGTTCAACATACCCATTCAGACACTAGGGCCAACTATAAGGTTATACTCCTTCTTCTTTTGTACGCACTACAAGACCTAGGTGACTTAACCTTAGATTATTTATATGGTACTATTTTTAAAGCATACAATTGAATCTTATAAAGTAGATAATATCCTTAATCTTCTATTTCTTATGCAAACAACATAGACATAAAATAGCTAATGACATGACATAGGAACTTGATAAGTTAAGTGAGGGTAACTCTTTTTAGCTCTTCAACAAAAAGGGGGAAAGGATTTTGATTAAAGATTGATTTTAGCATCACCAAGATGTGAATAACAAAACACATAGATCCTATAACTGATCAATGTTTCATCCATTGGGAAATTTCATAAATCACTAACACACATCCTTGAAAGTAATTGATATATCTCATATATCAGGACTTCTAGATCTATCCATTCACCTTGTGAATTAGACATTTTCATTATTTATAAATCCCATACTCCACCTATCCCTTAATGAAAACTGTAACCCTGTGATGATAAAGTAAGCATTAACATGAGTCCTTGAATCACAAGAAAAGTATATGAACACATACAACTTAAAATAGATTGCAATTGAGTTTTGCACTCTTTGTTAACAAACCATAAAAGATTATGAACAACATGAATACAAGAGAAGATTCAGATTGAAGATAAGTCACTTGATGTTGTATTTTGTTTATTTCCTTGAAATAGATACATAAAGGATACTTGAAATTCACTTAGAAACAACTAAATAGACTAAAACTATCATTGTAATTCATTAAGTATTGTACATTACAGAAGAAATGTTCGGCATGAATGGTGGGATCACAACTAGAGCTCTCCTAAATAGTTTAGAAAGAACCAACTATCAATATACCTCGAGAAGAGAAGAGAAGAGAATAAAAAGATAGGAAGAATTCCCATATCAGATTAGATGCTGCAATTTTTTCACTTGAAAATCTTCAACTTGTTGATGAAAAACCTTTCTCTACTTTCTTCCTATAACTAAAAATAAGATCTTATCCTTCCCGCTAAAGAATGCATGAAAATATCTTCAGAATGATGGAATCATACAATTGATTTTCAAGAAGATCCTAGATCTAATGCTATAACACATACTAAAACACCCACCACGTGACTTTAAAGGCACAATGAAACTCTCATAAACATTTTCACCCAAATCTAGAACCAAAAAATTTCCTTTTCTACTCTCTAACTAAATTATGATGATTCATCATGAAAATTATTCATTTGACTAAGAATGCCCCAAAATTTAAAAAACTTCATGTATCTCTTTCTAGTGAATATTTGTGCATTTTCTAACTACACATATAGAAAGCTCATCTTCTCCTAATTGTAATGGTATATTGTACTCTATGCTATTGATAAAAATGGCCCCTTTAGCACTCATTTGAAAAATCAAATCCCAACTCATGTTTAGAGCATTTAAATGAAAAATTTAAAAACTATATAGTTTCAACTACATACTATCTTTAAATTCATTTAAATTTTTCAACTCAAAGAATGTACCTAAAATCTTGAAAGAAAATTGATAAAATACAATTTTTTTTGATTTCATATTTCCCCTCATCTTAGAATCTAGGTCAAACTTAGGGGTAAAAGCACAAACTTGTGTCACCTTTTATAAAGAAATGGGATATTAGAATGTGATAGTTCAACATTCATGACCAAAAAAATGGTATTTGTGTTTAAAATATGAAGATGATGTAAACTGATGAAATGTGTAGAATTGGATGAATTTTATGCCTATAATTTTTATAATTTTTTTGAAAAAGAATTTATTCATTTTATTTTATTTTGCAATCCCTTTTTTAACTATAAAAAATATAGGGTGTGGTTCTTGTCAAACAAGTATATGAAAATCATCTTTTTTTGTTTTGATTTGAAAATATCTTTTAGATGACATGTATAGCTAGTGAAAAAAAAAAAAAAAATTATTTTTGATGTATATTTTCTTTGTTATAAGTACTCAAGTTCAATCTTATCAGAATCCAATAGTTTTTTCCTCCCTTCAAAACTTCCCTATCAAATCTATACCTTTTTGAAAAAAAATACATATTTGTGAAGAGGATTGTCTCCTCTAGAGATAAATATAATTTTTTATTTTTTTTTATATGATTTACTATTTTTTTTTCCTTTTTTGAGGGAGCATCTTTTGAAATGTTGAAATATTGACTTATAATATTTTGAGATTATGACATATTATAACTAATCAAAACACTCAAAAATTTATATAATGATGATATTGAATCTGAGATCTATAAAAAGTTATTTTTAGTTTTTGAAAAAAATTGAGTTTTGATAGAGAAATGTGGTTTGACCAAAATAGGTTTTGGTATCATAAATGGTGACAAAGATCTATGCTTTGACCCCTAGTTGACCACCTAGATTCCACATGGTAGCTTCCCATTGGTCACATCCACCATCTCACCACTATCCTATCAATAGGTCCTTGCCACGTGTCACCTCCTCACACCATTGGAACCTTAACCCTTGACCATGGCTTAAACCCAATGACCTAGCAATTAATTCCATTTTGCATCATCACACTTGATCTTCTTAAGCCTTGATTAATCATTGGGACAATGCAATTAACCATTTTTGCATGATTAGAACTCCTAGGCCAAAACTACCACCTATACCCTTGACTAAGTGGAACTACTAATGAAAATGCTAATTGTGTGGTAAGAATCAGTAGCAGTTTACTACCCTCTTATTGAACCCATAAAAAATTCAAACTCATGCATGCATCCATTATGTAATTACTAAAACATGTACATTACTATCAAATCAACTTGCATAAATGTAAAGCATGAAGTACAACACATTCATCAGCACACATGAAACAAGGGTTTACATGGAAACCCAATTTTGGGGAAAATCACCAGTAATATGCTACTCCTTTTCACTCTTCTAAAGTGGTGCCCTGTGAAATGCTAACCATCTGAAAGGTTATAATACATACTATTAAATGTGACCCAATCAAGGGATTTCAATCACCTTGTTAGAAGTGAGCCTTGTCAGAGGACTTTAGGCCATTCACTTGGAGTGCCACCTAGTTAAAGGATTTTCAAATGATTGTTAGGTCAACCTTAATCCAAAAGATTTACCCTAGACTAATACAATTGTTAGAGAGTAATAGTAGAGCTCTAATCTGATACAACTTACAACTTCTCTTGTAGATTATAGATCTTTTTTTAGTCCTCAATTCTACTCGGCCTACATACTTTGTAGCTCTGATAGCTTGTTCACCCTTCAAGCATTCATCTCCTTAAGCCTTCTTTCTTAACATGCCATTGTAGAATCTTTTCTTGGGTCACTTCATGAAACAAAAAACTTAATTCCTTCTCCTCCTTAGGCTCTCACACATGAAAACAACAACTTTTTTTTCATGACTAGATATTCCTATAAATAAGAAATTAGGATATTTTCTTGCTTATTTTTCATCATCCAATTTAGAGTTTTGGATGAATTAGGTAGGACACAATATATCTACCCAATATCTTTTCTTTTCTAGAAACTTCTCATAGAATCCATTTGAATTCACCTAAAAATGGTTTACATCAAATTTTGTGCAACCAGCTCATCAACCTTATCTTCCTCTTGGTTTACAAGATTGAAGAAAAAAAACTTGTTGGCTTAGATTTGGAAAATATTTAATCTTTAACGTAATGTAGTAGCATGGCATTGTCAATCTTTTGATGCTTGGCACATACTACGTTGCTTTGCATCAACTATAAAATCACTCAGCATCAACTAAAGTTTACAGATGCTTGGTATCAACTAAACTTTACTCGATTAACTATCTTGCTTGACATTCACTAGAATTTCATTTCACTTGGCTCCAACAAACTTTCTTCTTTGCTTGCACTAATTTTTCTTGGAACCCACTATCCACTCAATCAGGCTTAGAAATAAAACTTTGTGTATCTTTTTCTTCTAATCTTTCTAAGTGTAGCCAACATTTTATAACCTTAAGTTATAAAATGGTAGGTTTGACATCAGTGACAAAATAATGATTGTAACACATAGTCTTTTTTCAATAATCTCCCTCATTCAAAAATCTCTCTTAGCAATGATCTCAATGATTTTTTCACTCATATTTTAACAATTTCGCTCTTTGGTATTGATGGGAAACAAGACTAATCAACCAAGTCAATCAAATGATGAACATCTTGTTCAACCAATCTGACTAAGTCAAAGCAATAAGGCAATACGAAAAGGGAAACTTGAAATTTCTCCCTCTATCAGTAACTTTCATCTTCTAATTTGGTTACAAAACTCTTTCTTAGAGCTCCCTCTAAGTTCCTTATTGTATCTCCCTCTATACTAGGTAGGTTAGGATTTCTCCCTCTAATCAGCAACATTAGCAATTATCTATTCTCTCTCTAAGATCAGTCTTGTTTAGCTTCTTTGACAACAATCTCTTGTACTTTCTCCCTCAACATTTATAAGGAATATCTCTCTCTCTGATTATGCTTTCTTTCTTTGATGTACTTTCTCTGATCAAAAAATTAGTTTAATGTACTTTTTCCCTCTTTATTTTGATGGCTCTTGATTAGTAAATCTCTCCTTTCTAATTAGTTTAATGTACTTTCTCCCTGTTTGACAACTATGCCAAAGACATATACCAAAAATTTGTCATCTTAAAACATGTAGATATAATCTTTTATACTCTCTTTAGTTTCTCCCTTTGTCACCTTTCTTATGACTAATTTGGTGTTTCAACTCTATGATTACTTTAGGTAGCTCCTAAAGTAAGATCCACTACATCAATTTGTATTATATGAACATCGACTTGTTTGATGCAAGGCATTCCTTCTATTACTTAAACAGCCTTTGATAGTGGTATCACCCTTAGTTTACCTCTTAGATACACATGAGCATCATTAGGTAATAGTTTTGTGAAGACATCAAAAATTTGCTCCTTTGAGTTGACATATTCCATCTTCACTTCTTTGTCTTGAACTAACTCTCTCAAGTAATGAAACTTGATTGCAATTTTTTTTCTCTTAGTGTACATCACTAGATTCTTTGATAGATTTATAGCACTTGTATTATCATAGGTTATGTGATTTCTTCCTTCATTCCTTTGAGTAGTTATTTTATCCATAAATGTTTGTGTAGTTTACAGTAGCAACAACATATTCAGCTTTAGCAGTAGATTGTGAAGTACAACTCTATTTCTTTCTTTTCCATGTAACTAGTCTCTTACATAAAAAACTACTCCTCTACTAGTGCACTTTATGTCATCAATCTTTCTAGCCCAATTAGAATCAGTGTAGGCTCTCAATTTGAACTTCTCATTCTTCTTGTAATACAAATCAAACTCTTTTGTTCCTTTCAGATATCTCATTATTCTCTTTATAGCCATTAAATGTTTCTTCCTGGGATTAATAGAGAATTTTGAAACTATCCCTATAGATAATGCAATATTAGGTCTTCTATGTAATACATATTGTAATTTTCCAATCATAGACCTGTATAATGTTTGATTCACCTTAGCTGAATCATCATTCTTTAACAACTTGTGTCTAGTCACCATAGGTGTACTTACTAGTTTGGAATCTTCTAGCCCAAAATTTTTCAATATTTCTTTGACATAATTTGAATAAGTGATGTACATACCATACTTCAAATACTATTCTTGCAATCCCACAAAAAAATTGATTTCTCCAAACATAGACATTTCAAATTCTTGCTTTGTCTGATTTGCAAAATCTTTACATAAGGCATCTTGTCCTCCAAATATGATATCATCAATAAATATTTTAGATAGTAAAATACCTTTCCCTTTCACTCTCTCTAGGTATAAATTGTTTTTATCATCATTCCTTCAAATCCAATTTTCACAAGATAAGTTTGAAGCCTCTCATACCATGCTCATCGTGCTTGTTTTAAACCATATAGAGCTTTGTGTAGTCCACATACCATGTTCTTATTGTTATCATCAAAAAAACCTTCTAGATCTTCTATGTAAACTTCTTCTAGTATGCCATTCAAAAATGTAAATTTAACATCCATCTGATAGACTTTGAAACCTTTGTATGCATCATAAGCAAGTAAAGTTCTTACACCTTCCATTCTAGCAATAGGAGTGAATGTCTCCCATTGGTCAATTCCTTCTTCTTATGCATATCCCTTGTAAACTAATCTGTCTTTATTTCTTGTGACTTCACCATTGTCATCTAGATTGTTTCTAAATACCCACTTGATGCCAATCAAATTCTTGTCTACTAGTCTAGGAACTAGACTCCATGTTTTATTCTTCTCTATCTATTCAATCTCTTCTTCCATGGCTTTGTATAGGTCTACATCTTCTAATGCATCTTTCACTATTCTGGGCTCCTTCATGCTTAGTAAACTTGATTCACTTCTCAAAATGTTTCTTGTCATTGGCCTAGCATTTTTATCTCAAATGATTTGATCAGTTGGATGATGTCTTTTGACATATTTAGACAATCTTGGCTCAGCTCTTTTTTCCTCATTTTGTCTTTCAGCTTCATAATCATTGCATACATCTCTATCAGGTATCTAATCAGAATGTGCACCCACTTCAATCTATAACTTAACATCTAAATGCATCTCGATTCTTGAATACAACTTGACATTCATAGGATGTGACTTGGTAGTTATTGATACTTTCTACTAATTTGTAACTTGATTTGCAACATCTTCTTCAACAAGCATTCCTTAATAAAAGTAAATAAATGATTTGTATTCTTATGGTTCTTTCATAAGTTCATCCTCATGTACCTCTATAAATTCATCAAAATTCACATTTGTACTTTCCTTAATTTTGTTAGTGTTTGTATTTAAACACTTATAAGCTTTACTTCTTGTGGAAAATCTTTAAGAATGTAACACTTGCTTCCAAATACCTTAAAGTATTTTACATTGGATGGATATTCATACCATAGTTCAAAAGGTGTTGAATGAGTACCTTTCTTGATTTTCACATGATTTAAGGTATATATAGCACTACTTGCAACTTATCTCTAGTATTTTAGAGAAACATTCTTCTCCATCATAAGTGTTCTAGCATAGTCCATTATTAACCTATTTCTTCTTTTAGCAATTCCATTTTGTGGAGGGGTCCTAGGAGAAAATGTTTGTCTTTTGATTCCCTTGTCATTTCAGACTTTTCTTCCTCGATCTGATCTCAAGCATTTTAGACTTTTCCCTATTTCTTTCTCAACTCCAGCCAAGTACCACTTAAACATTTGAAAAACATCATATTTCTATTTAAAAAACATAACTATCATCATCCTAGAATAATCATCACCAAATAGCATTATGTACTTATTTCCTTTATAGCTTTGCACTAGAATTATTCCACACAAGTCAGTATGAACAATCTCTAGCATCTCTTTAGAGATATAAGATTTACTCTTAAAGCTTGAATTTCTCATTTTGCCTAGCTAACATTGTTTTCACACTACATTATTAGGCTTCTTCAAGTTAGGAAAACCTCTAACTTTCTTCATATTACTAATACTAAGTAGGTTATCAAAGCTAACATGACATAATCTCTTGTGCCAAAGCCATACATCACCAGATTTTACAACAAGATAAATAACATACTTTATATCAAGATAGAACAGATTACTTCTAGTTTGATCACCTTTTCCAATTAGTTTTCCATTTGTGTCATATATCTTAGCAGTCTTGCTTCCAAGTTCAAGCTTGCATCCTAAATTATTCAATTGTGACACACTCAACAAGTTATACTTTGGTCCTTCAACATAGTGAGCATTATCACATGAAATATTCTCTATGAGTTTGATAGTACCTTTTCCTTTTATCAATCATGGTGCATCATTACCAAATCTTTCACTTTTTCCATCATAACAATTCAAGGTAATGAACTTGCTTCTTTCTCCAGTCATGTGATGTGAGCTTCCACTATCAATGATCAATCTATCATTTTTGTTGCAACAAGTCACAAGTGTAGTGACCTCATCTTTAGTAGATTCATCCTTCATTGCAACATACATCACTTCATCATCATGTTCATCAAAATCATCTCTAGTTTCCTCTTCAGCAATCTAGCATGACTTTTTGCCTTTGTCTTTGTAATCTTTGCTATCATCTTCTCTTTCATTTTTGTACTTGTTTCCATCTCTATAGTTCTTCTTTTGTGTACATCTTGTAGCAATATGACCAACCTTATTGCAATTGAAACAAAAGATTGGTAACTTACCTTTGAACTTGCCTTTAGCTTTGTAAAATCTTCTTGCTAGTAGTGCTTCCAATTGTTCAACATCTTCCCCATTTGTATAACTGTCACTAGATACATATTTATCTTTCTCTTCTTCTTCTTTTTCTTCACCTCATTAGAGTCCTTCAATAAAAAATTGGCTTTGAATGTAGATTCAAGCCTCTCAAGTTTGTAATTATCAAAGTTAGATAGCTCAAAAGTAGTGAGTCTACCTACCAAACCTTTAAGGATTATATCATTTCCTGGAATACATCTCAACTCTTGAATTGCAGAAACTCTAATAGTATAAATAGGTAGTAATGTTCTCAAGACTTTACTTAACATAATATCATCATCTATATGACTGATAGCTCCTCTTATTGCACTAACTCCTTCTTTTATTCTAGAAACATATTGAGCAATATTCTCACCTTCTTCCATTCTCATATCATCAAACTTACCTCCAAGGCTCTTAGATTTAGCTCTTTGAAAATTTTTTTCTCCTCAATAGATAGTGTGTAGGGCATCCCACATTTCCTTTGAGGTTACATAGCCTTTGATATCATCAAATTCAGCATAGCTTAGGGCAGAGGCAATCTCCAACATTGGTTGATTGTGCTCTTTCTTCTTCTTCATATCTTCAGGAGTTAAGGCTCCAACTAGATCAACATGTTCCACTATAATGGTAGATTGTGCATGATTTTTAAGTCCTCCAAGGTGTAGCTTCATCAAACTTTTCTATGTAGTAAAGTTATCTCTATTGAACTTGGGTACCTCTCTCTTAAACATCTCAATCATTGTGCTTCTAGTACATTGAAACTAGTACTCTTAAGCAGATAGCTCTAATACCAATTGTTGGAATACTTTAGAATAATTTGGGGGGGAGGGTGAATCAGTTATCCAAGGTCCAAATGTATAAATAAAACTTTTCACAACTTAGTGAGCCAATAAAACATGCATACCTATGCATGCATCTATTAGGTAATTACTAAAACTTGTATGTTACTATCAAATCAACTTGTAGAAATGTAAAGCATGAAACACAACATATTCATCAAGACACTTGACACAAGGATTTACATGGAAACTCAATTTTGAAAAACCACTAGTAACATACTACTCCTTTTCACTCTTCTAAAGTGATGCCTTATAAAATTCCAACCCTATTAAAGGTTACAATATACACTATTAAATGTGAGCTAGTTAAGGGATTTCAATCACCTTGTTAGAAGTGAGCCTTATTAGAGGACTTTAGGCCATTCACTTGAAATGCCACCTGGTTAAAGGATTTTCAAATGATTACGGATACAATTGTTATAGAGTAAAAATAGAGCTTTGGTCTGATACAATTTAGAACTTCTCTTGTAGATTATAGATCTCTATTTAGTCCTCAATTCTACTTGGCCTTCATACTTTGTAGCTTTGATAGCTTGTTCACCCTTCAAGTATTCATCTCCTTAAGCCTTATTACTTAACATGTCATTGTAGACTTTTTTCTTGGCTCACTTGATGAAGAAAAACACTTAATTCCTTCTCCTCCTTAGGTTCTTGCACATGACAGCAACTTTTTCTTCATGACTAGACATTCCTATAAATAGTAAATTAGGATATTTTCTTGGTCATTTTTCATCATCAAATTTAGGGTTTTGGATGAATTAGGTAGGATACAATGTATCTACCCCATATCTTGTCTTTTCTAGAAACGTCTCCCAAAATCTATTTGAATTTGCCTTAAAATGGTTTACATCAAATTCTGTGCCACCAACTCATCAACCTTATCTTCCTCCTGGTTCACAAGTTTAAGAAAATAAACTTGTCAGATTAGATTCAACAAATCTTCAATATTTAACATAATGCAATAGCTTGACATTATCAATCTTCTAATGCTCAAAACATACTACATTGCTCAACATCAACTATAAAATCACTCAGCATCAACTAAACTTTACTTGGCATCAACTATCTTGCTAGGCATCCACTAGAATTTACTTTCACTTAGCTCCAACTAAATTTTTGCTTGGCTTGCACTGACTTTGCTCAGCACCCACTCTCCACTTAGTCAAGCTTGGTAGACAAACTTTGTGTATCTTGTTCTTCTAATCTTTCTAAGTGTAGCCAATATTTTGTAACCTTAAGTAGATTATCAATACATCATGTCATCACTATCTTAATTGATCCTTATACTTCAATACATAATCATAACTCAACCTTTCCTCTAGGTGATATTGTTACCTCTTATTGATCAAATCCTCTTCATCAATCAACTAAGTGATAGTACTTGAATCCTATAAGTAGTTTTCTTGCTAGAAAATGGTAGGTTTGATATTAGTGACAAAACAATAATTGAAACACAGTCTTTTTTAAACAATCTTCCTCTTTCAACAATATCAATTAGCAATGATCTCTGAGATCTTTTCAATCATACTTCAAAAAGGTCCACGTTGGGATGCATGCCATATGGCATGATGTGATTCATCCATCTAGGTGTCAGTTTTCTACTTCTCATTTGTCCAATCTACCACCTCATCGCTAATGTCATCTTTTCAATTGATGTGCTTGGTTAAAATTTCCTTAGCCTTACCTCTAGCTAGCTAGGGTCTACATGTGAGGTTGTGGCTCCAAAATCCTTGTGTCTTAAAGACATTTCAATACTATGTAGTGGTATATTTAAACACCAAGAAATTTCCTCAAATAAACAATGTGGGATTAATTAATTTCATTTCCTTTTACTTCAATCCACCTGCGATTAGTACCCCCTTTGGAAAATGCAACTATCCAATCATTTTTGAGGCACATGAATCTATTACATTACCATTTCATATTTTAAATCCATCACATCCTTGGTGAAATATCTGCAATATGGAGAGAGATGATTTATTCTGGATAAATGATGTGTCCACATTTCCCTTGATTCAGATACTCCACATATTCTCATGGGCTTTGTAGATGAAACACGTAGGTTGTCAATAGAATTGCATTGAGCTTCTCACATACACCTTGGTGAGTTATTTATACCCCTTCAAAAAAGAAATACCAAACTACAGGTCTTACCATCTTTGGTAATGATATCTTCTAAAATGTGGATTAGAGTTAAAAGGATGCCATCAATACTTTCACCTGTAGTAATGTGGATTATATCATCACTTTTTCCTCCTCCAATTGACCTACTATGACCTAGATTTATGCATGAATAGATTTAAGAAAATGTCTATTTTAATTTCATGTGAATTCTTGCTAAAAAACATGTGTCCAAACATAGCTCTCCACACTCCTATCCATTAGACATATAGCTATCTGATATATGTGTGAAAGTACATTTTTCCCAAGTAAATGGAAAGAGAATTACCCTCATCTCCTAGGCATAACTCTGCAAACCCTCTAGTAACATCTTTTCCATTTTCCTATTTAACTTGGAGGCTCACTTGGTGGCTAGGAAAAGAATGGTGTTACCCTATTTGTAAAATTCCTTGGAAGACAATTCAAGATACCATCAAATGGTATGATTCAATAACATAATGGATTCATTAAAATGTTATCGATTGGTTTATTAAGATGCATCTTATTTGAGTAAAATTTGGTTAGGGAATGCTGAATATTGCAATTTTAACATATCCTAAGCAAGCATCTCAAGTGTTACACTTTCCACTTGACTTGGTGTTCCAAAAAAACTTCTTTAAACCACCTAAAATTATCTCAACAAATTTATCCCATTCATAAGATGCTAAAGTATAAAATCCCATCTTTTGTACAACCTTCATCATGCCCAAATTACTTGATTTAAAATACTTTTGAACAAGGTCTTCTTTGGTATAGAAAAATATCATTCTTCTTTGGAGGGATGTTACCATCAACTTGTAGTCTCCATATTGATTCAATTTCCAAGTGTAGAAATCAAAATAATTCATTTTATTTATTATGCTAATAGACCTAAAAGGCTAATTAAATGATGAGGCTCCTAGCTTTGGTCAAGTCATAAGAAGGAAAATATGCAATTGAATTACCCACTCTAGTTTCTTTTTCTTTGAAACAAGAGTCACAACAATATCTCTCCTAGATAATCAATTCACTCCTTTTTGGTTTTGAATTTGTATAATCTTAAAATTTCCCTTGATCTATAGTGATACACATATATATTGAAGCACTATAATGATTAAAACATTGTAATCTCCTCTTTAAAACATCTTTTATTCCCTCAGATGCTATTAGCTTGGTGAAGTTAGTTGGGCCCCAAAGTGGTTCCAACTTTAAAAATAAATGTCTTCAAATGGATGAACTGTTAGATTGATCCAATGAGTGAAATTTACCAACTATATTCCAAAAATGTCACTTCTTTATGATTGTAAAACACTTTGTTACCCTTGTGCAAAATTTAATTTTCTAAGAGGAAGGCTCTAAAAATGGCTATAAAAATTGACCAAAACCAATAACTAGGTCTTGATATCTAACATACTAATTCTCTATTCCACATTCTTGTACACTTTCATATTTCATCTCATCATGACATCTAGGTCAAAAGAGATTGATCATCAAAGTTTACTTCGTAAAATTTCCTACAAGAAAACATGTCAGAAAATAATAAAGTGTGTTTGTTTTGGCTTTGAAAATAGGTCAAATAGATACTTGGGGGCACAAAAACTAGGGCATTGGTTCACTATAATGAGGAGAGTATAAATATATGATTTGGGCTCATGATGAATAACTGAGTACATTTGGAAAACAATCAAAGTGGGGCAACTAGATTTGCATAATTGGGAACACTAGTAGAAAAATGATTTTCAGAAATGGAATGGACCTAGGAAAGTGTGTAGATAGATTGGTCAAGACTCAAAAAATAACACACTTATAGTATTTTTAGAGTATAAAATAATGATAAAATCTATCTGATCTCCTCTATCACAGGTTCAGGGTTATGACATCTTGAATAGGGGTATTGATCAATCTATAGATTTTGTCACTAGCAAAACTTTATAAATTGCATTTGGAATCAAATTTGAAAACTAGTCAAACCAATTTGTCATAGGTTGAAAATTGGAACATAGAAATTATCTGACTTCTATAATGCAATGCAAAAGGAATTTTTTCATTAGGTTCAATTGGGTCAAAAGTAAAACTAGTCAAACAAGACCTTCAAAATTTTTGAACAATTTGCATCAACATGACAAAAGTAAACAACTGACTTTAAGGGATTTGAAAGCTAATCAAAACATATCAAAATAACTTGAAATCTTAAAAATAGGTTCTCTAATATGTATTCTAAACACTCTCAAAGTGGAGAGTCATGAAACTTTACTAGGTTCAAGATATTCAATTGTAAATTAGGCTTCTTATCACTATTTGACACCCAAGCAAAAATGCAGATCTGGACAATGCTCAAAAAGAAACTTCACAAAATAACTCAAAAAGGAAATTTATCATCATGGAACTGTTGAATAAAAGGTGTTAGAAACATAAAAAACCTCATAGGCTACAAAGTTATAGTCAAGTACTCATGCATTAAATGTACTTATTGGGGTTCAAATTTGTTATGATACTAGGCCTTTCTTCTAATTTGGTTTAAAAATCTTTTGTTGGAATACTAACTAAAGTGGAGAGTGCAAGATTGGGCTGTTGTCTTGGGATACATTTTAGTTGTAATATTTGGAATTCCCTAACCAATTTTTACCTAAAGGAGATGCATCTTACTAAACCACTTGAAAACCCATAAATGAATCCATTATGTTATTGAATGGTACCATCTAATGGTACACTAAACTATCTTCCCAAGAATTTTATGAATAGGGGAACAAAATCCTTTTCCCATTCACCAAGTTAAATGGGAAAATGGGAAAGATGTTAGAGGAATATTTGTGTAGTTACACCTATGAGATGAAGGAAAATTTCTTTTCATTTACCTAATAAAAGTGTGCTTTCATGAATAGATTTAATAGCTATATCTCTAATGGACAAGAGTTTGGAGATTTGTATTTGGACACAATGTTTTTATCAAGAATTTTCATCAAATGAAAATTAGCATTTTTTAGAATCTGTTCATGCATGTACCCAATTCATAGAAGGTCAAGTCAAGGAGTAGAAAGTGATGGTATAATTAGCATTGCTACAAGTGAAATTATTGATGGCATCCTCATAAGTGTAGCTATAAGAAGTGGGGTAAGAACTCTTAAAGACCTGTGATGGATTGTACCTTTTCTCTAGCATCAAAATCTTGTTCTTGTCTCACACATTCTAGTTCTCCCCACCCTCTAGAGTTCCAAAGAATTTCGTAGATGCTTTCTCGACACCCTCATCCTCTATCAATTTAGGAGTCATATCCATATGCGCTAGATCCATATATGTGATAAATCCATTATAAAAAAGATATTAATTCCATAATATTTGTTTACTCATGATTAGCTTCAAATCTATTTTAGTGGATATCATTACCAAGCATCGTTGGACCTAATTTTTGGGATTTCATTTTAGAAGGGATATAAATAACTCACCCAACTGTATGTGAGAAACTCAATGCAATTCTATTGATAGCTTGCATGCTTCATCTACAAATCCCATGAGAATATGTGGAGTATCTGAATCAAGGAAAATATGGAGACATCATTCATCCAAACTAAATCATCTCCCTCCATATTGTGGATTTTTCATCAAGGACATGATGGATTTAAAATACAAAATGGTCATGTACTAGATTAATGTGCTGCAAAAATGATTGGATAGTTGCATTGTGATGCAAGATCAGCTTGGGTCTTGGAGAAATGCTTGTTGTGGGAAACGTAACTAATTTTATGCAATGATGCAAAAATTGTAAATTATAAGTATTGAAGAAGGCCTAGATTATTATCAATGGTTAAGAGGTCAAGTCCTAATTCATTATGAGTTGGGAGATATGGACAGCTTTCTAACAAATCAAATTTTTGCTAGTTTTTGCAATGGGTTTTTGCATGTGACTTTCAAGATAGATGCACACTAATCCTTAATGAATCAGACTTTTCACACTTCAGGGGTTGTAGGGAACTGAAATTAATACATTTAGTTCAAAGAAAAATTTCTAATTCAATAGAGTTAGGATATATCATTATTTTCCTTGGACATCAATTTTCAGATGATTTTCAGAGAAACATGTAAAGTTTTCATCTTACCTAGTTTCATATGAGGAAATAGGATCTTTTTAAGATAGGGCCATATTATTGGATCATGTGTGGACCTAAATATGGCTTGGTATTAAGTTTCATTCATATTTTCTATGGCTTTTGTTTAATCTTCCAAGGATGACCAATAATGTAATTAAATGCCTAACTAGCCAACTTCTTGCGTAGCTGGCTATATAAAGATCTTGAATTGATGTATGAAATCATTAGGTGATTAGGAGATAATGGTAGATCATGAGAAGATCCTAAAGAATAAGATAGTATGTGAGCTTGACTTGATTTCATAGTTCTTTTTATAAGGGTGCAACTTAGAAGGCCTTGCAGTAGGGCATATTTTGGGTCCCTATTATGAAAGTTATTTGATTACATTCATATTTTAGTGTGGAATTTGGTCTCTTGTTATTTTTTGTTTATTTAATTTGAATTTTGTTTCCATGTGTAACTCTAAGTAGGAGATTCTCATAGGTTTATGTTGGACTAATTCCTCTTGAATCTTCCCATCCTCACATCAGGTGGTATCAAAGTAGACTTCTTTCTTGTTGATTCGATCATGGAGAACCTTATTGGATTTTTTGTAGGGTGGTAGATCAACAATCTGACCTATAACTTGTAGAGGGTTATGATCTTGCAAGAACCTAATTATAAAGATGATTCGTGGTAGAGGAAACGTTGATAACTCTATAATGAATATGTTGAGATAGATTGCAACTAGACTTGAGGATGTAGATATAACACAAAGAAGAGGTGTACATCTTTAAGATGTTAGTGATGAGGAAGAGGCAACACCTAATCCTAAATCTATACCTAAAGCTAAACAAGATGAAGAAAGACTTTTGAATGTTTTGTCTAAAGCTAATTTTGGACCTTGTATTGAAGTTTCTCACTATGATGGAAGACTTGATACTGATCCATTTTTTGGATTGAATCTATAAGATTGAAAAATAGTTTGAGTATAACAATACTCCTAATAGTAAGAAGGTTAAGATTGTATTCAAAATTTCAAAAGGTCATGCATCTCTTTGGTGGGATCATTTCCAAATTGACAAACAAAAGAGAGAAAAAGAAAAGATCAAGACATGGATGAAGATGGTTGGAAAGATAAAGAAGAAGTTTATCCTATCAAACTACTGGGTTATTTTGTTGAGAAAATTGGAAAATTTGAGACAAGAGGATATGTTTGTGAAGGAATATACTAAAAAATTCTACAAGTTGGATATTAGATCTAGACATGTTGATGATGAAGTTGAGAAAGTGTCTACATACTTGAATGGCCCAAGAGTAGCCATGTTAAGATGGATAGCATGGAAGAGGCATATCAATTTTCTTTGAAATCTAAAGAAAGGTTGTCAAAGAGACATGATCAAAGGTAAAGAGGAAGAGGTGGAAAATTTCAAAGAATCAGAGGTAAAACCTGTGGAGAAAGTAGGAGAACTAATGGCACAATGCAAGATAAAGGATGGAAAGATGAACCTACTAAAAGAGGTGATTACTCTAGAGGTAGCTCTACTGGTTACTCTAGGAATAATAATAGTGGAAAAAGAGAAGAGAGATCTTAGTTTAAAGGTACATTTTAGAAATTTGGTGAAGAAGGACATAGGACCTTTGAATGTACTAACTCTAGAATGAACATTAGAGGTAATAACAACAATACTCTAGCTCATGAAGAAGTTGTTGAAACACATAATGAACTTGAAATGTTGAGAACTTGATGTTAAGAAGGAATTTGTAGAATGAAGAAGGTAATAAGGAACCTATTTTGAGAAAAAGTTTATTCAAAAGAAAATGTAAGATTTCTAGAAAATGTTGCAAAGTAATCATTGATAGTGGAAGTTTAGATAATTTGGCATCTAAAGAGCTTGTTAACAAATTGTAGTTGGGGATATTGAGACATCCTAAGCCTTACTATGTTTCTTTGATCTAGAGGGAGCATAATTCACTTGTAAGTGAACAATGCCTTGTCAAATTCAAAATTAGGAATTATCATGATGAAGTCTTCTATGATTTATGCCTATCAATTGTTGTCATATTCTTTTGGTAGACCTTGGTAATATGATAGAAAAGCTTTGTATGATGGTAGATTGAGTCAATATGCTATTTGGGTGGAAGGAAAGAAACAAATATTGTTGCCTTTGGTGAAAAAGTTTGATGAAAGTCATTTTACTACAATCAAAGTATGTTTGGTAGAGGGTAAGAATTTTGCAAAGGAAATGAAATAACATAATGTTTTTTTATGCTTTGATTCCTACAGAAAATAAGAAACAAGATGAATTGGAACATGCACCTAACATTGAACCTTTATTGACTAATTTTCATGACATCATTTTTGATAACGTTCATGATGGTTTTCCTCCTATGAGAAGTATAAGTCATTGTATGTATTTGATACCAGAAGCTAGTTTTCCTAATAAATCACCACATTGGTTGACACCTAATGAAAAGGTTTGTTGGAATTATAGTAGGAAAGGTAAACTTCTAGGGTAGGGGGGTGAATTAGTAGTTTGAACTTTGACCCATAAGACTTTCACCACACATCCATCTCATATATTCAATAAGTAAACTAAAATATCATGTAAAGAATGTACATCTAATACATGTAAAACCTTGCAATACAAAGGTAAAACTGGGGTGGTAATGATAGCCACAAATCGTCACTATTGTAGTAATAAAGTGTATTTAATAAAGATTACATTATTTTGATCATGAAACATGATCTACCATATGAAAAGTATGCCATGTTAAAGGCTTGAAAAGACTGTTAGGTCTCACCCTATTAAAGGATTTCAACACCCTATTAAAAGTGTGCCTTGTTAAAGGAATTCAACTTACAATTAAGTAAGCAACCTGGTAAAGGATTTCAATACAACTTGTTAGGACTACTTTGTGAAGAGATTTGACTAATTCGCCTATTAGAATGATTTAACAATGATCCTATAGTTGGTACTTCCTTGCCTAATGATAGATCACCTCTAAACTAATGTATTATTTATCCTCCTTGATTAGATGTCTCGCTCTTGTATAATTTTCTTTTCCTTTTTTATCCTTTAACTAATTATGAAATGTAATCTCAGATCATAATTCCTCAGTCATCATGAATGCCTTATTTTTTTACAAACTTCTCTCTTCACTCCTTCATGCTCTCTTAGAAAGTATAGGGGTTTTCCTCCTTAAGAAGACTTAGGTGACTTAGGGTTAGGTGTGAATCAATAGTTGTGATTCATCCATTTTGCCACTTAATCCTTTCTTTTTTCTGATTGGCTACATGTACTGCATTAGAAATCCAACCTAAGATTCATCCTTATCTCCAAAATATTGTAGTTCAATCTCTAAGTTGGCTAAAAAATAGTTTACATAGTTGTTTGTGCCAATACAAACAACTATGACAAAACTATCTTACTCAACAATTGAATTCTCTAATGCTTGATATATATTGGTCTCTATGTTGTGACTGAACATCTATATCATTCAAGATCCACTATTTACTTAGCTCCAGATCACTTGACATGCATTTTCTATTCGACACTTGAATGACTCGGTACATGAATGGCTTGATACTCACTATGGACTCAACATGCACTATTATATACATGCATGTGCTCAACACGTGCTACTTGTTTGGAATGAACTAAGTAAATGACTTAAGTGTGTAGACACTCATTAGTCAAAATTAATCTAAGATCAACAATATCCCCCTTTGACATGAGTGTCAAAAACACTTGGACATGCATTAATATCTTTAAGATTACAAGCATAACATATCTCTTATTTAGCTTATATACAAAAACTTCAAAATTTCAAAATTTTGTAACAACTTATACCTCAAAATATAATAACTCCCCTTGAGTTGATAGGTCTATTCTATACTCAAAATGTTGTACTCCTACTAAGTAAATGTGTCTCAACTGATACTCTTTCATCTAACTTTTCTCATTTTATGCTTGCTCCCCCTTTGTTCTTTATTGCTTTATTTCTTCTCTGTCTCCCTCAAAATCATATCTCCCTCAAAATGTCTCCCTCAAAATCTATATCTCCCCCTTTTTGACACTTATGTCAATGGGCTATAAAATTATAAATTTTTTTTCTAAGAAATAATTATGGACATCTAGGATAATTTTGAGAGCTATATCCTATTTTTCACATGCCACATCCAAAGACTTAATTTGGACTGCCAACTCAATAGCAAGGTGAACTAAGCCATCTGATGTAGAAAGATTCGGGTCTTTCTTCATAAGTATTTTAGCATAGTGTAACTCCTTGTGAAAAATTTCCATGTGGGGGGTCAATGTTGTTTGGATGTTAATCAATTTTGCCCTTACATTGGCTTCATCTACTGATAATACAGCTAACTAGTTATAGGTTTGTAGCAAAAATTTGAAGTGCTTCTCACTTTGAGCTAGTGTCAAAGGAAGTTTTGCACCTACTGCATTAATCTAAATTTCAAAAATCAAAATATGACTTTTTGTCTCTTGTGTGAAGAGTGTTGGATTGCACAATTTGGTGTATAGTGAGAAAATGTTCTCAAGTACCTTCTTCACACTTTCTACCATTGTTGCCAATGCAACTTGTGTGAGTGCTATATCACCTAATATATTTTCATTTAATTTACTTTGAAATTTCTTTTCTAACAATTCTAATAGATTTACATTGGTGTCAAGGTCTACATAACTAATGTTCTCCACTATGTTTGTCATTTGTTCAATTAGTCGCTTGGTCTCATCTGAAGTAGGTAGATTAAATGCATCTGAAAATATGTCTTTGATACCATGAAATTATTTCTTTTGGTTATGTTCCTTTTTGAGTAGTTCTTGTCTTTTGTTCCTTCCTAGAGCTTCTTGGAGTATGCCCATCTTCTCGATTTTCATTGTGTCAAAGTCATACTTTGGTAACACAATATATTCATCAAGGCTCAAATCTCCATATTGTATGACTTCTTTTACATTTGATGAGCTTGGGCTTAGTACTAAGATCTTTAATGGTGTTGCATCTATGTCAACTTCTAAAGAGTGTGACTAGAAGGAGTGTTAGATTTTGGTAAAGTTACTAGAGCTTGAATTGCTACTTGATCATTCATCTTTGGTGTCAACTTAGTCTCTTCAATCTTGTCCATTTCTTCCATAATTCCTTGCGATGCACCTTGTATTTATGTTGGACGTGTAGATAACTTTATTTGACCTATTTGACTTTGTTCATTACTAGTGGCTTGAATTTTGACTGTGTCCTTTGCAATTGTATCAACCATTGTTGGTGTAATTTTAGGTTCTTTGTTTTAAGGTTGTACATTATAGACTTAAGGGGTGATAGTTGGTGATTCTTGTGTATTCACCTCTTCCCTTATAGTTTTAGTCACTTTTTCTACAATTCATCTACACTTACCAATACTAAATTATCACATAGTTTTGCCTCTAGTGTAGACTGATCATGTATCTTTGTTAAATCTTAATTTTTAAGAGGATTGATGTTTTGAGAAGTTTGATAAAAAATATCCTTAACTATTACAATTTCAGTATTTATACTTTTTATATGTTGAGGGATGACATTAGGAAATTGTGTATCCTATACACTGTATTCTTGTTGTTTCTCTGCTTCAGCTATTGCCTTGTCAACTATATTCATTTATGTCCCTCCCTCAACTATATAATTACTATCATCATCTTCTTCATCAGCTTTCATCTCAATAGGATTTTGTTCTCCTACCTTTATTGTTGCTAGCCCATGTGTTTCCACATTTGTGTGGACTTCTTCACAACATCTTCAATATTGTTTTACAGTATTGTAAAGGCTCTATATTTTGTTACAAATATCACTACATATTTCTTCATAGCCTTAGAAATGTGTACCTTACTGAGTTTAGGAATCACTTATGCAAGTGATGTTTCCCTTTTTTTTTTTCTAGATATAATAATGACATTTTTGCTCAACTCTCTCTAATAAGCTTTTGGGCATTGACTTGGAAATCTCTAGTGAGAATTTCATAAAATTTCCCATCATGGCATTTATGGCCTCCTCCACTTGATTCTTCTCAACTTTACCAAGGTTATCAAAATCAACATGTGAAAATCCTAATAAATTTGTAGTATTCTTAATATTGTCATATAGATTTTCTAAATCTGAGGCTAGATTGTGACTCATCACTTTGAATTGGATATTTTCATTTGATTCTATTCTTTCCTCACTTGATTTAGCTTGTGTAATTTATTTCATCCTTGGTCATTTTTGAACTCCTCCTTCCTACTCTACTAGTTTGGCTTTCTCCTTTTCCTTTTGTGTAGTGACAAGTGCACTAGCCCTTGTGGTGGGTGCAATAGGCTTGGGATGACTTGGTTTTGTAGTCTTCTTGGATTTTGTCACTAGTTGGGCCTTAACTTTCCTCTTCTTTTGATCTATGGGATTTGATGCTTCCTCAACTTCTTCTCCCTTAGCACCTTTAGCACTTTATGTGTCCTTTTCTTATTGATCTTCTCCCATTCCTTGTGTTAAGGCTAGTAGTGCTTGGGTTTGGGAGTCTTTTTCCTCTACATCCTCTTCTTCTTCATCATCTTCTTGCTCAACACCTTCACCAAATTTAGATTTAATTTTCTTCACCAACATTTCATTCTTTTTAATGACACAGGTAGTTTTAAGTTCCATGGTGATTTTGGACTTGGCCAACTTATAATTTCCAAATGCCTTTGCATTTTTATCAATATCTTTTGCAAGTAAAGCTATTATAGTTGTAGATGTGTCATCTACATTTATTGCATATCCTAATGGCCTTATCCATCTTACCCTTGGTGTTGCTACTTGCACAAATGAATAATCATCATCCATTAGAAATAAAACATCATCATAATTCTTTTCCACTAGTGAAACTAGAATTCTCAATCTTTTCTTCATTGAATTCTTGAAGTCCTCAAAATAGTTGGTCATGACTAATTCAAAATTCTCACCTAATTGTTCAATGAACTCACCAATTTTTAGTGCCACTAACTTGTTTGTGTTCTATGCATTTGTGCAAAATGTAGGAAAAGTGTTTTGAAGATAAAAGAAAATTCATATCAAAATAGAATCAAATTTACATTATGCACTCTTTGTTTTTCTTATTGCTCCTAGGTTCTCAATCAACTATTGTGGTTGTAGTTCTGCTAGATCATATGTGTGATCTTTCTTGATAATTTTATATCCAACATCTATTGCAATACATGGCACACTATTCAATCTTTTGTATTTTTAAAACTTGTGTGAAATAACCCTTACTTCAAAGTCTATTGATTTATCTATAATGATGTCAATTGTCATTCCGCCCTTGTTCCATATGGCTCTAACATTCCTTTGAATAACCTCTTTTGAGTAACTCCTTAGAGTTTGAGGCTGATATATGGCTGCATACCCTATTACCCTATGGATTATCCCTTTGGTTATTTTGATACGTCCATTATCCAACCATAGTGAACTATCATGAATTTGTCTTAGTATAATTATAATCCATTCAGTTTTGAACATAGTCAAGAAATCTAGGGCTTGTGTTAACCCTTTCTTTTCTACAATTTTATATTCTTCCTTCAACACACTATTCTCATAAATTTTTTCATACAGTTGCCTAATCTCCATATCACCTATACTTCCAATTTTGCAATTATAACATTTCCTAGCATCTTGAACCATTAAAACATTCGGTGGCATCATGGATAATGCACCAAAGGGGTCTTGTGTGTAAGTAATATCATGTATGGCCTTGAATATCAATTATTTAACCTCATTACTCCTCCTTCCTACTCTACTAGTTTGGCTTTCTCCTTTTCCTTTTGTGTAGTGACAAGTGCACTAGCCCTTGTGGTGGGTGCAATAGGCTTGGGATGACTTGGTTTTGTAGTCTTCTTGGCTTTTGTCACTAGTTGGCCCTTAACTTTCCTCTTCTATTGATCTATGGGATTTGGTGCTTCCTCAAATTCTTCTCCCTTAGCACCTTTACCAACTTATGTGTCCTTTTCTTATTGATCTTCTCCCATTCCTTGTGTTAAATCTAGTAGTGCTTGGGTTTGGGAGTCTTTTTCCTCTACATCCTCTTCTTCTTCATCTTCTTCTTGCTCAACACCTTCACCAAATTTAGATTTAATTTTCTTCACCAACATTTCATTCTTCTTAATGACATAGGTAGTTTTAAGTTCCATGGTGATTTTGGACTTGGCCAACTTATAATTTCCAAATGCCTTTGCATTTTTATCAATATCTTTTGCAAGTAAAGCTATTATAGTTGCAAATGGGTCATCTACATTTATTGCATATCCAAATGGCCTTCTCCATCTTACCCTTGGTGTTGCTACTTGCACAAATGTATAATCATCATCCATTAGAAATAAAACATCATCATAATTCTTTTCCACTAGTGAAACTAGAATTCTCAATCTTTTCTTCATTGAATTCTTGAAGTCCTCAAAATAGTTGGTCATGACTAATTCAAAATTCTCACCTAATTGTTCAATGAACTCACAAATTTGTAGTGCCACTAACCTATTTGTGTTCTATGCATTAGTGAAAAATTTAGGAAAAGTGTTTTGAAGATAAAAGAAAACTCATATCAAAATAGAATCAAATTTACATTATGCACTCTTTGTTTTTCTTATTGCTCTTAGGTTCTCAATCAACTATTCTGGTTGTAGTTCTGCTAGATCATATGAGTGATCTTTCTTGATAATTTTATATCCAACATCTATTGCAATACATGGCACACTATTCAATCTTTTGTATTTTTAAAACTTGTGTGAAATAACCCTTACTTCAAAGTCTATCGATGGATCTATAATGATGTCAATTGTCATTCTGCCCTTGTTCCATATGACTCTAATATTCCTTTGAATAACCTCTTTTGAGTAACTCCTTAGAGTCCAAGGTTGATATATGGTTGCGTACCCTATTACCCTATGGATTATCCCTTTGGTTATTTTGATATGTCCATTATCAAACCATAGTGAACTATCATGAATTTGTCTTAGTATAATTCTAATCCATTCAGTTTTGAACATAGTCAAGAAATCTAGGGCTTGTGTTAACCCTTTCTTTTCTACAATTTTATATTCTTCCTTCAACACACTATTCTCACAAAGTTTTTCATACATTTTTCTGATCTCCATATCACCTATACTTCCAATTTTGCAATTATAACATTTCCTAGCATCTTGAACCATTAAAACATTCGGTGGTATCACGGATAATGCACCAAAGGGGTCTTGTTTGTAAGGAATATCATGTATGGCCTTGAATATCAATTATTTAACCTCATTACTCCTCCTTCCTACTCTACTAGTTTGGCTTTCTCCTTTTCCTTTTGTGTAGTGACAAGTGCACTAGCCCTTGTGGTGGGTGCAATAGGCTTGGGATGACTTGGTTTTGTATTCTTCTTGGATTTTGTCACTAGTTGGCCCTTAAATTTCCTCTTCTTTTGATCTATGGGATTCGGTGCTTCCTCAACTTCTTCTCCCTTAGCACCTTTAGCAACTTATGTGTCCTTTTCTTATTGATCTTCTCCCATTCCTTGTGTTAAAGCTAGTAGTGCTTGGGTTTGGGAGTCTTTTTCCTCTACATCCTCTTCTTCTTCATCTTCTTCTTGCTCAACACCTTCACCAAATTTAGATTTAATTTTCTTCATCAAAATATCATTCTTCTTAATGACACAGGTAGTTTTAAGTTCCATGGTGATTTTGGACTTGGCCAACTTATACTTTCCAAATGCCTTTGCATTTTTATCAATATCTTTTGCAAGTAAAGCTATTATAGCTGTAGATGCATCATCTACATTTATTGCATATCCTAATGGCCTTATCCATCTTATCCTTGGTGTTTCTACTTGCACAAATGTATAATCATCATCCATTAGAAATAAAACATCATCATAATTCTTTTCCACTAGTGAAACTAGAATTCTCAATCTTTTCTTCATTGAATTCTTGAAGTCCTCAAAATAGTTGGTCATGACTAATTCAAATTCTCACCTAATTGTTCAATGAACTCACCAATTTGTAGTGCCACTAACTTGTTTGTGTTCTATGCATTTGTGAAAAATGTAGGAAAAGTGTTTTGAAGATAAAAGAAAATTCATATCAAAATAGAATCAAATTTACATTATGCACTCTTTGTTTTTCTTATTGCTCCTAGATTCTCAATCAACTATTGTGGTTGTAGTTCTGCTAGATCATATGTGTGATCTTTCTTGATAATTTTATATCCAACATCTATTGCAATACATGGCACACTATTCAATCTTTTGTATTTGTAAAACTTGTGTAAAATAACCCTTACTTCAAAGTCTATCGATGGATCTATAATGATGTCAATTGTCATTCCGCCCTTGGTCCATATGGCTCTAATATTCCTTTGAATAACCTCTTTTGAGTAACTCCTTAGAGTCTGAGGCTGATATATGGTTGCGTACCCTATTACCCTATGGATTGTCCCTTTGGTTATTTTGATATGTCCATTATCCAACCATAGTGAACTAGCATGAATTTGTCTTAGTATAATTCTAATCCATTTAGTTTTGAACATAGTAAAGAAATCTAGGGCTTGTGTTAACCCTTTCTTTTCTACAATTTTATATTCTTCCTTCAACACACTATTCTCACAAAGTTTTTCATAAAATTGCCTGATCTCCATATCACCTATACTTCCAATTTTGCAATTATAACATTTCCTAGCATCTTGAACCATTAAAACATTTGGTGGTATCATGGATAATGCACCAAATGGGTCTTGTTTGTAAGTAATATCATGTATGGACTTGAAAAACAATTATTTAACCTCATTACTAACTAGTTGGATATTAAAAACTTCCTTTCCCTGAAGATTCTTTGAACTAGATGCCATTATGTGAAACTAGGGTTTACAAAAAATATAAATAGTGTAACTTGACACTTGATAAATACCTTGCAGGATCTAATGAAATGGTGTTAAATCATTGCTCAAGTATTCTTAAATCACTTTGGATGAATTTTTTGATTTCCTTATGCTCTTCTTTCTCTTTATCTATTTCAAAATGATGAAAATGAGTTGAAAATTGATCAAATACCCTTTTGAAACCATGTTATAAATGTTGAGTGCTTACACAATTGTAAGATTTTTATCAAACAATTTCAATCTCACTCAGCATCCATTATTACTTTATTCATTTAGAAACCATTAGGAGCTTAATATCAACTAACTATTTGTTATTTCAACATTCTCTAATATTTTACTTGGCATTGATGGGAAACTTTTAATGCTTGGTAACAACATGAAAAACTTAAAGATTTTTATGGGATTATAAATAACATCTTTCATCTTTATTCATTCTCATGTAATATTTTTAGTACTAAATTGATGTAACACCCCAACCTTGCTTCCAAACCCCAAGCTCTCTCTCAGGGCTACCTTAGGTCATTCACTAGACCCACTAGGGCTTCTTCACACCCTATAATTACTAGGACCTTGCTCAAGAGATCCTAATCCTTCAGTTGGGGGTACACCAACAAAGTAACATCAAATTTCTTACTAGCCGGCTCCAGTCCGCTATTAACCCTCAAGTCCATCTATAGCTCCAAGGGTACCAGTTCTTCATCTAGGGTTTTTTAAGACTCCTTCTAACATCCATGACCCTAAACAATGCTGATTTCATAGGCGCATTCAATCTACTAGGGAAGATACACCAAATTGCTCCAAAAAGGCTACTAGGAATTAACCCTCCTAAATAGCTGGAAACAAGATTTCTTGAAAAACTTCTTAACAACCCTACAAAAAAATTATATTTTTGGATACCCTTTTTAGAGTACTTCAAGATTCTGTAATTTTCTAGCCTCCAAACTTTCCGTACAATGAAAGTACAATTTTAGGCCAAAAATGAGGATTTCAAGTGCTTTATCGCTATTGTGATGGAAAACCACCTTAGACACCTTTCCAAGACCTCTCCTTTGGACTGGAGCAAGTTTAGACCTTCTCATTACTCGCTGTGTAGCCGGATTAAGGTATTTGTGCACTCAATCCTCTCCATAACTCATTTTCCAACTGTGATTCCTAGCCAAGTTGCATTTGGCTTGCCTAGGGCATCACCTTAAAAATGCTTGCTGATGCTTTCAAGGGCCCTCCTTCTTGATACATAATGTACATGGATCCTAGTTCCAAATCCCAAAATACCAGAGGTTTCCAATGGTGGGAAGTGGCCCTAAGATCCCATTTTCTAAGTCCAGCCCTGTTCAGATCAGCAACTTGCCAAGAACAAAAAGATTTTTCTACACTAATGCAAACGAATTAAAATAATCAAATCAACACTACAAAAAGATTAAAAAAAATATTTCAGAACTTTTCCAACACAAAAATCAGGCCATTCAATCCTCCTCTATTAAAAATGCCTTCAAATGCATAAAACCGGCAACAAAATACTTGCTCAATTCGTACAAAATGCAAAACCAACTTGTCCAACCCCCTGAAAATGGATGTCCTCACATTTTTAAAGGCTCCTCCATCAGTTCCATAACTGTTCTAAATAGTTAGGACGTTCTAAACACACAAATGCCAAAAAGTTGCTTTTTGCAAGAAAATGTTGTCATGACAACATGACAACATTTCAACAACTTTTGTTCTACATGGAGTTAGACCACCAAATTTGGCACAAAAACAAAGTAGACATATAATATGCATAAAATGACTTCAAAAAAACAATTCAAAGCCATTGGAACCTTTCTAGACCATTTTAGCCTTTTCCGGACCTAAGTCACCTAGTTGACAATAGTCGGCAACTTCTAGCAACTTGGTCACTTTGGGTCTTGCCAAGTCTCCTAAACACACCTAAGGACCACATAGGACCTATTATTAGAATAGTGATGTGGCTAGCATCACTACAAGCCAAAAATAAATAAATACCTAGGTTTCACACTTAGCCTACCTAGGTGCTCCTGCACCATAAATCCCTCTAGAACTAATGTATGATATAACTTTTAAATATCAATCCCACATACCTCTTTATTGCTTATTTAGATGAGTTTTGATCTCTTGACCCATTGGGCGAAGTGATCTCTTCTCCATTTGATGTGTTGTAATCACCTTTTTTCTTCCATGTCTTCCTAATTTCATTTCTGACATTTTCAACATCTACCTTGCCTTTGCCTTTATCAAAATCACAACATGGTGCCTTTGACCTTGTTGAACAATATTTACTAATGTGACCAATCTTTGAACAACTAAAATATGTGGTTTGACTTAACCACCTTTTTTAATCACCTCTAAAGTGTGTTCTAATAGAATTCTCTAGAATATGTCCATATTCTTGACAATAATGACAACTATATCTTGTATTATAATCCTAGTTATAAGAGTTTTCATTATTCCTTACCCTTGTTTGCCTATTTGATGACCACATGGGTTTGGATCAGCACTCAAAAACTCTATATCCATACTTTTGATAGTTGTAACAATATTCTTTAAATCTTTGTGTATGCATAGTCATAGTTATTCATTCATGTGCTTGATGACCTTTTTTGTTGCACTTATGGAAGTGAACCATGCTTTTATGTTTGAAATTTAGATTTATAGACCTACTCATGCACACATTAGCAATATGTCCTTTCTTACCATAATTATGACAAGTAGGTTTGGAGTTACTACCTTTATTGTTCCTTTCTTGAACACTTTTGGACGAGTCTCCTTCTTTAATACTTATGTATCTCTATCTGGATGTATCATTATTAGATCTAGGGGATCTCAATAATTACTCAAAGTATTTGATGGCTTTATTTGGTTTGTTAAAGCTTTCAACAAGTTCCTTTTCCCTTTTTAGGTCACTATTCAATTGCTCATTCTGTAATTTCAATATTTTTATCTCAATGTCCTTGACATTCAATTCATAGTTGGAATTCATAATTTGACTTAAAGTATCCAATTGCATGTTGAAAATCTTGGTCAGCTCTATTGACTTGTCTTCTAGTCTATTGATCAAAACTCTTTTATCTTCTTCAATCATGGTTTTATCTTCCATAGCTTTCTTTTTTTGTTTAGTCACTTCACATAACAGTATGGCTTGTGATTCTTGCTCGAACTTTAGATTCCTAATTTGTTTAGCTTAGACTCTATCCTTTTCCATTAGATCTACAATAGCTACATCAAATTCATTGGAATCTCCTTTAGCAAATATCTTAGTAGTGTTTCTTTCTCTATATTGTGTACCATTCTCCTCAATAGCAATTTCCTTCCTTGACATCAAAGATTTATTTATTTCTTCTCTTGCTTCATCCAATTGAGGTGGAATGAGTTGTGTTTCAATTCCCTCATTCTCAATACTCTTTCCCAACTTGTAGACTTCCATTTTAAAGATCTTTCCTGAAAGTTGCAAAGCTTCTCTTTCAGAGGATCACACTATGATACCAGTTGTTGGAATTATAATAGGAAAGGTAAACTTCTGGGGGGAGCAGGGGATGAATTAGTACTTTGAACTTCGACCCATAAAAATTTCACCACACATCCATCTCATACATTCAATAAGTAAACTAAAATTTCATGTAAAGGATGTACATCTAAAACATGTAAACAAGTAAGCATTCACACATATATGAAACCATTTATGATTACCCAAAAACCCTCCAATAAGATGGTAAAAATGGGGTGGGGATGACACCTAAAAATCTTTTCTAGTGTAGTAATAAAGTGTATCCAATGAAGGTTACAATTTATTGATCATGAAACATGATTTACCATGTGAAAGGTCTACCTTGTTAAAAAATTACAAAGATTGTTAGGTCTAACTCTATTAAATAATTTCAACACCTTATTAAAACTATGCCTTGTTAAAGGACTTTAACTTACAATTAAGTAAGAACCCTACTAAAAGATTTCAATACGGCATGTTAGGACTACTCTATTAAGAGATTTGATTGATTCACTTGTTAGAATGATTCAAAAGTGATCTTGTGGTTGGGACTTCTAGGCCTGATGATAGATCACCTCTAAACTAATTTATTCTCAATCCTCCTTGATCAAATGTCTCACTCCTATATACTTTTATTTTCTTCTATTCTCCTTTAACTAATTCTACAATGTAATCTCAAATAATAATTCCTTAGTCACCATGAATGCTCTATTTTTTCATGCAAACTTCTCTCTTCACTCCTTTATACTCTCTTATAAAGTTTAGAGTTTTTTCCTCCTTAAGAAGACTTAGGTGACATAGTGTTAGGTATGAATCAATGGATGTGAGTCATCCATTTTTCCACTTAATACTTCCATTTTTCCAATTGGATACATGTAATACATTTGGAATCCAACTTAAGATTCATCCTTATCTCTAAAATATTGCAATTCAATTGTTAAGTCAGCTCAAAATGGTTTACATAGTTGTTTGTGCCATTACAAACAACTATAACAAAACTATCTTACTTCATACTTGAAGTCTTCGATGCTTTACATATACTAGTCTCTATGATGTGACTTAGTCTCTATATCACATAGCATCCACTATTTACTTGGCTCTTGAATTACTCAACATACACTGTCTATTTAGCACTTGAGTGACTTGGTACATGAGTGGCTCAACACTCACTATGGACTTGGCATGCACTATATATACATGTTGTGCTTAGCATGTACTACTTGTTCAACATGAACAAAGTAAATAACTTTAGTGTGTAGACACTCATTAGTCAAAACCAATCTGAGATCAGCAAAGGTTGAGCTAAATAGACAAGTGCAAGAATTTATAGAGAGAGGTCTGATCATAGAATGTTTGAGTCCTCATTTAGTACTTGTTGTGTTAACACCTAAAAAGAATGGAGAATGGAAAATATGCACTAATTCTAGAGCTATAAATAAGATAATAGTGAAGTAAAAATTTCCATTTCCTAAGATGGCTGACCCAATGAATAGTCTGAGTGGAGCAAAGTATTTTACAAAGACTGATTTAAAAATTTCTTACCATAAGATTAGAATTAGATAAGGAGATGACTAGAAAACTTCTTTTAAGACTAATGAAGTATTGTACTAATGGTTGGTTATTCCTTTTGGTTTGACTAATACACCTAGTACTTTCATGAGATTGATGAATGAGTTGTTGAAGAAATGGAGACATTATTTCATGCCTAAAGATTTTGTGTTGTATATTGACCATAACGCTTTGTAGTATTTGGGAAGTCATCATAATTGAATCAAATACATATGAAGTAAGTTGAGTTTTTGTAGAGTTTTTTCTTTTCATTGAAGCATACAAGTGAATAGTTAAATAAAGTTTTTGATGCCTTGAGCTGAATTTTTTTTTTATTGATTGAGATGAGAGTTGAATTACTTGGTTTTAATGATTTGAATAATATATATGAGATTGATCTTGATATTTTAGAACCTTGGAAAGATTTTAAATAAAAAACACTAAGTGATAAGTGGGATGATTATTTCATTCAAGAAGACATGTTGTTTAAAGGAATTCAATTATGTATAGCTAGAGAATCTATAAGAGAAAACATAATGAAGGAAAAACATAGTGGTGGACTTGGTGGACATTTTGGGATTGATAAGATAGTAAAACTAATTTTAGAGAGATAATTTTGGTAATAAATTTATAAGGATGTGTAGGGAATGGTAAGAAGTTGTAGAATTTGTCAGACAACAAAAGGAACTATTTAGGATTTGGGATTATGTTCACCTTTTTCTATACCTAATAAGCCTTGGGAAGATATCAATATGGACTTTATTCTTGGTTTACCTAGAACTTAGAGGGGTAATGATTCTATCTTTAATGTGGTTTACATATTTTAAGAAAACATCTCATACCTTATAAGAAAACATCTGATGCATTACAAGTTGTTGAATTATTCTTCAAGGAAGTGGTAAGATTGCATGGTTTTCCTAAATCTATTGTTTTAGATAGAGATAATAAATTGATTAGTTCTTCTTGGAAGACACTTTGGAAGAAGTTGAATATAGAGTTGAATTTTATTTCTACATTTCATCCTTAGATAGATGTAAAAGCTAAAGTTGTGAATAGAAACTTGGATAACTTGTTGAGATGTTTGGTTCGAGATAATCCTTCTAATGTGGATTTAGTTTTGGCACAAGATGAGTTTGCATATAATAATTCTATGGATAAAAGTACTAAGAAAATACCATTTGATGTTGTCACTAGATTTCATCCTAAGGGAACTATAAAATTAAGAGACTTGAGCATGGAAACAAAGAGGAGTGCTAAAGCTAAAGAATTTGATGATTTTATAAAGAAACTACATAAGGAAGTCAAAGATAATTTGAATAACAATAATCTAATATACAAGGAACAAGTGGATCAAAAAAAGAAATCATAAATCTTTTGAAGTTGATAAGGAAATAATGGTTTACTTTAAGAAGAATAGATTTCTAGTTGGAACCTACATCAAGCTAAAAATGAAAAAGTTTGGGCCTAGTAAATTTTTTGAAGAAATTTGAAAGTGGGAATTCTTTTGAGATTGAATTACTAGAGGATATGGATATTTCACCAATATTGAACATTACATACATATATGAGTTCCATGAATCATATCATGAAGTTTTTGATAAACTAGATTATGTTAAGAAGCAAGATGATGACATGGAAAGATTTTTGGATACCAGGATAAGCAAGAGAACCAAAGGAAAAGATTATTTGGAATATCTATTTTAGTGGAAAGACAAGTCAATTGAAGATAGTTCTTGGATTAAACAAACTAAGTTGGATCTATATGATTTAGGTCAAAATATGAGAAATGCCTAATGTAGAAATTTATTCTCTATTAACCCCAAGTGTCTGATGTAAGAGCATCTTGGGTCTTGGAGAAATCTTGCATCAACCAAAAACATTTCTTTGTTTTGTAAAGTAGTGTTGTTGTTGTAGTTGTATTTCCTATATTATGTATACCTGTTTAGGGAAATGTAACTAATTTTTTGAAATGATTCTATGGCTGAAAAAATTCCAAAGATGGAAGAGGTCCTAGATTAATATCTATAGTTAAGATGTGATTCCTAATATTCTATTAGTTGGGAGATATGGTCATTTTACTAATGCATCAATTTTTTGCCAATTTTCATTATGGGTTTCAACATGTGACTTTTAGGATGGATGTGAACTAATTGATAATGAATCAGTAATTGCAAAATTAAGGGGTTGTAGGGAACATAAATTAATACCTTTATTTCAAAGAACAAGTTCTACTTCAATTAGAGCTAGCAGATATCACTATTTTCATTGAACATCGATTGTCAGATAGTTTTGGCAAAAACATGTGGAGTTTTCATATTGCATAATTTTGTATGAGGAAATGAGATATTTTAAAGATAGGGCCATGTTCTTATATCATCTATCGACCTAAATATGGCTTGGTAATATGTTTCATTCATATTTTCTATGGTTATTGTTTACTCTTCCAAGGAGGACCCATAATGTAAATAAATGCTTGATTGGTCGATGTATGGCATAGTTGCCTATATAAGAAGCTTAGATTGATGTAGGAAATCATAAAGTGATTGGGAGATTATGTTAGATCATGAAAAGGTTTTAAAGAAGAATATATTATGTAAGCTTCAACTTGATTTCATATTTATTTGTATAAGATTGTAACTTAGAAGGCCTCATAGCCAAACATGTTTTGGATCTATATTATCAAAGTTAATTGATTACATCCATGTGGTTGCATGGAATTTTGTCTCTTGTTCTCTATTATTTATTTAAATTGAATGGTGCTTTTGCATGTAACCCTAAGTAGGAGATGTTTGTAGGTTTAAGTTGGAGTAATTCCTATTAAATTTTCTCATCCTCACATCACATTATTTTAAAGGGGTACTAATTACAAGTGAATTATAGTGGAAGACAACAAAATCAATTAATCCCACATTGTTTATGTGAGGAGCTTTCTTTTTTTTAAAATATCCCACCACATATTATTGAAATATCTTTAACACACAAGGCTTTTGTAGCCAAAACCTCATGTGTGGGCCCCAATCGATTGGACTAAAGGAAAAGATAATTTTGAACAAGCACACTAATCAGAAAGATGACATCAATGATGAGGTGATAGACCAAACAAACAAGAAATAGACAAGTGGCACCTAGATAGATGAATCACATTATGCCGCATGGCATGCATCCCAAGGTATACCCACTAGTCACAAGGTAAGAGGTTGAGAGGCTGAGAGGATGATAAATTTCTAGTGGTTCTAACTACACAACTAGAAATTTCATTAGCATTTTCATGTAGATAGTGGTCTAGGTGGTGGTTTTGGCATGGTGGTGTCGATCGTGTGAAAATGGCTAATCATGCGGTCATAGTAGTTATTCAAGGGTTCAATAGATTAGGTGTGATGATGTAAAATGGAGTTAATCATCAAGTCACTAGGATTAAGCCATGGTCAAGGGTTAAGGTTTGAACAAGACAAGGAGATGACACATGCCAAGGACTTGTTGATAGGGTAGTGGTTAGGTCATAGATCTAGCTAATGGTAGGCTACCACATGCCATCTAGTTGGTCAACTAGGTTTGACCCAAATTCAGATATGAGGAAAAAATACAAAATAAAATAATTTATATTTTATTGATTTTCTTTCAAAATTTAACATACATTCTCTAAATTAAAAAAATTTTAAAAAAAATTAAAGATATTATATAGTTGAAACTACATACCTTTTTAAAATTTTCATTTAAATGCTCTGAACATGAGTTGGGACCTACTTTTTAAAATGAGTATGAGAGGTTCCATTTTTAATACATACATAGAGTGTAATATGATGTTGTAATTAGGAGAAGATGAGATTTCTAAATATACAGTCAAAAAATGCACAGGTATTCAACAGTAAGAATTACATGTAGTTTTGTAAATTCTAGGGCTTTCTCAGTCAAATGAAATTTTTTCATGATGAATCATCATAATTTAGGTAAACAATAGAAATTGGAGTGTTTTGGCACTAGATTTAAAGGAAATTGTTTTTGAGAGTTTCATTGTGCCTCTAAAGTCATGTGGTAGGTGTTTTAGTATGTGTTTTAGTATCAAATCAAGCATCTTCTTGCAAATCAATTGCATGCTTCCATCATTCTAAAGATATTTTTATGCATTCTTTAGTAGCAAGGATAAGATATGATTTTGAGTTATAGGAAGAAGGTAGAGAGAGTTTCTTCATCAACAAGAGGAAGTTTTTCAACTAGGCAAATGGAAACATCTAATTTGATTTTTGAATTCTTCTTGTCTTTTTATTCTCTTCTCTTCTCTTTCTCTAAGGTTGTCAATTGTTGGTTATTTCCATACTATTGAGAAGAGCTCTAGTTGTGATCCCACCATTCATGCCTATAATTTCTCTTGTGATAAAAAATAATTAATGAATTACAATGATAGTCTTAGTCTATTCAATAGTTTCAAGTTAATTCTGTGCATCCTTTATGTATTTGTTTCAAGGAAATAAATAAAATGCAATAGCAAGTTTACCTTCAATTGAAATCTCATCTCCTATTCATGTTGTTCATAATCTTTTGTGGTTTGGGAACAAAGAGCACAAAACTAAGATGCAATCTATTTTAGGGTTTATATGTTGATATAATTTACTTGTGATTCAAGGAGTCATGTAAATACTTAGTTTATCATCATAGTGTTGCAAATTTCATGAAGGGATAGGTCAAGTATGAGATTTAGAAATGATGTAGATATCTAATTCACAAGCTAAGTGGATATATCTAGAAGTCTTAATATATGAGATGTATCAATGGCTTTCAAAGATGTGTTTTTGTGATTTGTGGAATTTCCCAAGATAAGGCATTGATTAGTTATAGGATCTATGTGTTTTTTTTCCATGTGTTATTGATGTTGAAATAAATATTTAATAAAAATACTTTTCCTTTTTGTTGAAGAGCTGAAAAGAGTTACCCTCACTTCACTTACCAAGTTCATAGGTCATGTTATTAGCTATTTCATGTCTATGTTGTTTGCATAAGAAATCGAAGATTAAGGGTATTATATGCTATATAAGATTTAGTTGTATGCTTTGAAATTGGTACCATATGAAGAATATTAGATTCACTCACCTAGGTCTTGTAGAGCCTGAAGAAGGAGTATAGCCTTATAGTTGGCCCTTGTATTTGAATAGATATATTGAACATGGGAATTAGCTAACCCTAGATGTATTATGTTCTCATCATTATGTTATTAAAGCTTGATGTTTTAAGGGAAGAGTTTTGTACCTAGCATGACACTTGAGGATCATTAGATGAATTGTATAGATGACTATTATGTCCAAATTAGGAACTACTATATGATAAGTCTATAGCTTGTAGAAAAGGTTCCTAACCTAAAAATACCCTTTAAAGCATATAAAAATGATGCCCTTGATGTGTTAGAGCCCTTATACAATGGAGATGGGATATAGGAGTGGCCCATCATGAATTTGGAAATTAATCAAGAAGAGAATGATGATATTCATCATAGGGATTGACATGTTATCAAGTTAACAAGGGAATGGGTTAGAAAAACTTTTTGTTTAGACCTAGGTCCTTAAGCCCTAACCCTATAGATCATGAACCAACCCATGAGGGAAAAAGGAAAAAAATTTATAGTTCCTGCCTACCTTTTAAAGCCACCAAGTAGTCCAAAAATGGTGCATTAGCATGAATAGTAGGTAGAGTACATTCTAATAGAGAGGGTAAAGAGAAAGAAGAGAAAGATGGTCACTTGAGTGAGAGCCTAATAAGAGTAGGTTCAAGATCTAGTCACACAATAAGAAGCTCAAGTAGAGAAAGAAGTGGCTCAACCAATAGAAGGGGTGTTGGTATAAGAAAATCCTTTAGCTCTAGTAGAAAGCCTCCCTATCAGTACCTAAAAGAGATCAAACCAAGATGTTGATGTTTGGTGGGAAAAGAAGGAAGTTGAAGAAGAAACACACTGTATCACCCCAAGTTTGAGAAACTATCCCTGAGGTACAAGATGATAAAGAAGGGTGGAAATTTGAATATGTCCCAGTTAATAAGAGGATCCACTTAGTGAGAGTTGCAAAAGAAGAAACAAGGAGGAGCTTGAATCAAACACCACCTTCAATTTCTTGAGAGTCCATCCATGTAGAAGCCTTAGAAGAAGAACAAGAGGGATGGATCATAAAGGTGGGAGGTAAAGGAATTGATGTATTTGACATGTTAGACTTTGATTTCATGCTGATAGGAATGAAAATGGTAGGGGAGAAGATATGACATACCCCTTGGAATGAACCATTGGGAGAGTATTGGGAATAGTTACCTCCTTTACGAAAAGGGCTTCTTGGTATAGCACCTATGTCATCACAAGATCTTCTATCTATGCCTCTTTAGTTGGAGAAAGAACCAGCTGTCCTACCTTTTGTTATAGTAGAGCTTAAAATTTAGGCCTTAGAGGAAGGGGAGTATGTCTAGTTACATACTAATGAATCATCATAAGAAATATAGATTGTGAAAGAAGGGGAACAAGTTTGTCTAAGAACTAAGACTAGGCCTTCCACTAAAGCTAAAATAGAAGGGGAACAAGTTTGTCTATGTAGTATAGACCACCTATAATAATGACTCCAACATGTTTGAAAAGGGAGGTTTCAGTCAGAAAAAAGAAAAAAAAGAAGACTTATGGAGTTCACTAAAGAGGAGGGAATGAAGGAGTTGATGAACATAGTTAAGATACAAGAACCACCCAAGGATGATTCTAAAACACTAAATTTTATCATGAAGAACCAAAATGATGATCTTTTGGCATTTATTTCCATTTCATCTCCCCATAATAACACATAAAAAATAACTCCAATGAATTACCAAATGAAGGAGAAAGTGTTGGGTAAGACCATAGTGGATACAACTAAGATTTTAATCACCACAGGCATTAAGTAATTATTCTCACACCTAGATAAAGGTGAGTTAAAGATCCTAATTTTGAGGAAGAAAAATGAGTTGTTAAGATGATACTTGAATGAAGTAGTAGGTCCGATTGATCCTGAACACCCAAAGATTGTTATAGGGGCCTCTTTGGAGAGAAAATGGATTAGAGAAATATGAAGAGAAATTGATTCATTTTTGGATGCTTACAAAAGGTGGCATCATAGTTTTGAATATAGAGGAGTATGAATTATAGAAGGTAATTTGAACCTTTTGTACAAAATTCAGAATAATCCCAACAAATTGGTTACAATTATAATCCAAGATTTTAGGCTAATGGATGAAGTGTGTACTTGGGACAATATTCTACTAGTATTAAAACCTATTAAAGGGAAGAGGTACTAGATGTTGATGGAAATATATATAGCTAAAGAGTACAATAAGGTAGATGATTGGATTGAGAAGGTGCCCATAGGAAAAAAAATTATGGAAGGATTGTATGAGGATATCCAGGATATAAAGAATAAAGCTTGGGGGTAGTTTTTTGAAGAAGACAAGTATTATAGTTTTTTCGAAGAAGATAAATATTATAATGTCACTAGCTGAGAGATTTTTGAAGATGAGACAAGGACTCAACTTTATTTAGTACAAATAGTAGTGCAATAGATAAAAGTATTATTTGAGCCCACTTTGTCTAAAGATGATGTTAGATGGATCTTCAAAATAGAAGAATCATTACTAGAGTTAGATTCCAAATTGAAAGATTTTATGGACAGCATGATAGAGATAAGTAATTAATATGAGGTGTTGCATAATAAGTATGAGTCATTAGATTTACTAGAAGCTAAGGAAATAATGATAATAATTAAAAATTTTGAGAATAGAAATCCATACATCAATTTGGTCTAAAGGGAAGAAATCCTAATGCCATGCCCTAAATTTAACAAACACAACCATTTATTTTTTTTGAAAGGTGAACTAATGATAATATGTATAGATCTATCCTTGTTATGAATGTTCTATCAAACTATGGAGTATCTGGTCAACAACTCATGTTAGAAGATACCAATTTAGTCATTATGTTTGAAGATGGAAAAGTTAACTGGTGAAAAGGAATTTGCATTCATTCGATCTTTGTACTTCAAGTTTATCATGGGAAGCCAATTAGTCTCATAAAAGTCATTGAGAGTCTAGGTTTATAATGTAGGGCTAGGCAACAAAATTTTATTTCAAACCCACATCCAAATCTAGAAGTAAAGCCTTACGTATATGAACATGGAGCACAACATTTATATCAATGCAGTTGTAATAATCCAATATTTTTAAAATGTGAATATGTTTACAATTACCTTGGATGTACCAATTCTTAAGTCTAATAACCTCACTTATTATATTCTATGTTTGATTCTATTATGATATGGGTATATCTAATTTAATGAGATCTTGCTATAGTGATGTCATATGAACAAGGTACTACTATCTAGATTTCTAAATCAAATTGCCAATTATTAGTTGTTTGCAAATTGCTATAATGTATTGCTATCAAATACCATTCATAATTACTATTTTGAACTTTAATAATTCTTAACATTGAAACTAATTAAGTGTGCATGTGCCAATTATCCTTTACTTGCTAACCAAAAGTCTTCAATAGTTACACTTAGCACACATTAGCTGTGTTACTCGACATAAAATTTTACAATCATTGCCCACATAACTACTAATGGAAGAATATCCCAAAATATATAACAGAGGAATTATATTTGTAAGCACAAATTTCTAGGTTTAAATAACATCTAGGGGAGTTTATGTTAGTTCTATATTTAATATATTCTAATTTCATATTATTATAAAACACCTACTTAACAACTGTGATGGGCACGGTGAGAGAGAGGGATGGAGCAGGCGGGAACTGCAATTCGAATCACGATGTTTCGAATCTGGAGAAAGGCGGGAGACAGGAGAGCACGTCTACAGGAGGGCATGCAGCAAGCACAGGGTAGGAAACGGAGGGGAAAGATGAGGATGCCTCAAAGGATGGGGACCCATGGGTTATGATGCCCCATCCAGGTGAGAAGATTCCCCCTCCCCCCCATGTGGGCAGTGGGCCATCTAGGGCATGGGGACGCTGGTCGAATCTATTCAGGATAAAACCATCAGGTAAATCATCTTTCCCAAAAGTCATTGACAAATCTGATAAGGAGAAAGGTATTTTTGCTCTGGAAATCCCTAGGGAAATTATTGACCACAATATCCTAAGCATGGCGAACACTCTGGTAGGAAAATTTGTAGGGCCAAGACCTAATATTGATGTAGTGAGGACATTTACCAGGAGAAAATGGGACCTTAAAGGGCATGTAGAAGTGACTACTATGGCCAAAGGCTTCATGTCTTTCGAGTTCTCTTGCTCGAAAGATTTTTCTCGTATACTATGTGCTGGGAACTGGTCTTTGGGCAGATCCAACCTAATATTGCAAAAATGGACATCGAACTTGGATTTGAACAATGATTTCCAATCTCAAGTTCCAGTTTGGTTAAGACTTCTGAAACTTCCTTTGGAATATTGGCATGAGGATTTCTTTGATGGCATAGCCAGGACCTTTGGAGAGCTCCTCTCCATTGACCCTGTCACAACAGCTAAGAAAAGATTGAACTATGCAAGAATCTGTGTAGGAGTCATCGAAGGCCAGGACATGCCTCAAGTTTTAGAACTATAATCTCGTCTGGGAAACAGATCTCAAAAGATTGACTATGAAAGTGTGCCTTTTGCTTGTTTCCATTGTAAGAAGGTTGGCCACAAGGCTGGATCATGCCCACTTTTCAAAGGGAAGAGTATGGTGGGAAAGGCTCATCCACAAGGGGGGATAAAAGATTCTCTAGATCCCAAAAAAGAATGGAGGAAAAAAGCATCGCAAGTCAAGGCAAATGGAGAGGCAGAAGGAAAAACAAATACTGCTCCTACTGCACCCCAAGAGGAATCAGGGCCTCCTCGGGCGACTGGAAACGTAGGAGGGGGAGAAGAGAAAGGAGTGAAAGATGATTCAACACCTCTCCCCAATGCGAACGAATCTGAGAAGAAACATGAGGAGACAGGTGAAAATATGACTCTTCCCCCTCTGGATTCTTAGGAGGATGACTTGAAACTATCCTTTGTCCCGAACTCCATGGAAGAACTAAAGGAGGGGGAACCCATGTCCCAGGACCCTAACCCGGTGTGTTGTCCCCCCCCTTCAATAGTAAACAGAATCATAAAGAGGCTGTCTGCATCGACAATGGAAGATTTGGCGAGAATTGATGCTTGGCTGGACAAAGGACTAGAGGGAGAAGAGAATCCCTGGATAGAAGTCAGGAGTAGAAAGAAGAAGAATAGCAGGGACCCTTCTCCAGTATCTCCCCCTTCTACTAGAAGCATGGCCAAGGCTGATCTCGGCCACAAATCTAACCTAGTGGGAAGGAAAAATAAGAATGAAATCAGAAAAGAGGAAGCCAGAAGAAACATTAAGGATGGTACGCAGCGCACCATCCAGGAAGCATGTTCAGTAGTTAAATCATGAAGATCTTATCTTGGAATATTCGTGGACTCAATGGAATCCACAAGCAAGAAGTTATTAGAAATATGATAAGGGACCAAAGGCCTGATGTGTTTCTAATCCAGGAAACTAAAATGAAGAAGGAAAGGATGGAAAATATTAAGTTCAACAATAGCATGAAGGGCATAGCCTCTAACTCTGAAGGAGCGTCTGGAGGACTGCTGTTACTTTTCAATGATAAGTATTTCAATATAGTAGCTGAGTATGATGAAGATAACATTCTTTTCTGTAGAGTTCAACATTTGCACACTAATGATTCTTGGTTTTTAGTAAATATTTACGCCCCCAATAATAAGAGAGATAGAAAAAACTTCTGGACCAAAGTTGGTAATATGGTGCAAGATTGTGACATTAAGAAAGGTATAATCATGGGAGACTTTAACACACCACTAGAAGATAAAGAGAAAAAGGGAGGTATGCCCCCAGATTGGGAAAGTAAACAGGATCTTTCTAACTTCATAAATAATCTGGCCCTTATGGACGTAGAGCTTAAGGGCGGATCCTTTACCTGGTCAAACAAGAGAAAAGGCCATGATTGCATTCAGGTTAGGCTGGATAGAGCTCTTATATCTTTGGACTGGCTTCAATCCTTCAGCTGCAGACTATCTCTGCTTCCCAGAAATGGTTCGGACCACTCTTCCATTTCTCTTTTAGTTTCCCCTCTGGTACACAGGAGATACCATCCTTTCAGGTTTGAGAAAATGTGGACTTCTCACCCTGACCTCCTGGATAATATCAAGAAATGGTGGGGGATAGAGGTGGAGGGCTCAGCCATGTTTAGAGTCACCAGAAAACTTAGCAATGTGAAGAGGATGATTAAAATTTGGAACAAGTCTGATTTTGGTCATATCTTCCATGAAAAGAAAGAGTTATTTGATAATCTAACTATTATCCAAGATTGCATTCAGAAGGAAGGTTACACTGAGACCAACAGGGTTTCGGAGCTCAAGACCCTATCTGAAATTCATAACATTATTAATAAGGAAGAAAAATTTTGGAGGCAAAGATCGAGGATCACCTGGCTAAAGGAAGGAGATCGGAACACTAAGTTTTTTCACCTAACCACCCTCAAGCACCATGCTAGTAACAGGATCTATGGTATCAGAAAGGGGCAGGAGCTGTTAACTGAAGAATCTGCCATCTCGGAAGAAGCTGTTTCCTTTTTCTCTAGCCTTCTCTCTGAGGACCCAATGCTTTCCAATTTGGACCAGGAGGATTTGTTACACTGTATCCCTCAGCTCATTCAACCTATCCATAATAAACAGCTCTGTGCTATTCCTAATGCTTCGGAAGTTAGAGAGGCTCTCTTTTCTCTACCTGCTGACAAGGCTCCAGGCCCGAACGGTTTTCCCACTTTTTTCTTCCAAAGGTTCTGGCCGGTGATCATGGGAGAGGTTGTTCAGGCTGTCCAGGAATTCTTTGGAGCCAAATCTATTCTCAAGGAGCTAAACTCAACTTTTGTGGTTCTCATTCCTAAATCCCCTGGGGCAGACTCGTTGGACAACTTTAGACCTATTAGTCTATGCAACTCACTCTACAAGATCATCTCTAAAGTTCTCACTTTAAGAATGCTCAAGATCTTGCCCATGATAATCTCGCAGCATCAATCGAGTTTTGTTCCAGGGAGACAAATTTTGGATTCTGTCCAGATGGTGCACGAAGTCATCCACTCTCTTGAGGCATCCAAACGGGAAGGTATGTTTCTCAAACTGGATCTTTCTAAAGCTTATGACAGGGTGGACTGGTCTCTCCTTGGGAAGGTCCTCTCAACTTTTGGCTTTGACAGTAAAGTTTGCAAAATTATCTCTCAATTGGTGTCCACCTCCTCCTTGGCTATTCTGGTTAATGGAGTCCCTTCTAATTTTTTCAAACCTTCTAGAGGCCTCAGACAAGGAGACCCCCTTTCGCCCATTTTGTTCATCATTTTAGCTGAATGCTTAGGAAGGATTATAGACTGTAGAAAGCGAGAGGCTTGTATCAAAGGGATCCTTCCCTCCTCTAATTGCATTCCCTTCACTCATCAGAAATTTGTTGACGATACTATCTTGGGGGGTGAAGCTTCTGTCAAAGAGGCCAGAGCCCTGAAGAAGATTCTTGATACTTACTCTAGTGGGACGGGTCAGCTGATTAATTGGAACAAAAGCTCGCTCTTTTTCATCAACACCTCTGAGTTTAGACAAAGAAAAATCGCCAGGATTCTGGGTTGTGGGGTAGGCTCTTTCCCCTCTACCTATCTTGGTCTCCCTTTGGGATCCTCACCCCCGGAGTCTTTTTGGAATGGTATTTTGGACAGATTCAATAGGAAGATGGCTGGTTGGAAAGGGGTCTCTCTTAGTCAAGCGGGGAAATGCCTCTTAGTCAAATCTTCTCTTCAAAATCTGCCAATCTACGCCCTGAGCCTCTTTGGAATTCTGGGGAAAATAGCTGAAAGAATGGAGAAAATCCAGAGAGACTTCCTTTGGAATGGTAATGAAGGGAAGAAAATATACCCTCTTGTTGCTTGGGAGAAGGTTTGCCTCCCTAAGAGGTATGGAGGTCTGGGCATTAGAAAGATCACCCACCTCAACAAGGCTCTCCTAGCTAAACAAATATGGTGGATCTTCAGTAGCACCAGTGAATGGAGGGACACCCTGGTAAAAAAGTACCTTAGAAGACCCACTCTTCTTTTCACCCTTTTTAATGAAGATATCCCAAAAGGATCGAACATTTGGAATGGGATCATGAAAGCCAGGGACCTGGCTAAGGCTAGGATATCATGGAAATTGGGAAATGGGAAGGACATCCAGTTCTGGTTGGATAGATGGCTTTCCCAAGATCCACTTATCAATAACCCTTTTTTTGAGAGATGGATGCAAGCTTGTACTGATCAAATTGGGTCCAAAGTTTGTGATTATTGGAATGGCCAGGAATGGAGTGACCTATCCCTCATCTCTGAGGACTTGACTCCTATAATGCTTATGCTCAATTCCATGATTCTTATCAATTTGGGGGATGAGCTGGTCTGGAGGGATAATCCCAATGGAAGATACTCTGTTGCCTCAGGCTATAATTCCCTTTGGAGCTTAAAAGAGAAGGCCCCTTGGGCGGAGGCTTGGATTCTGGGTCTCACTCCAAAGATCAACATTTTTTACTGGCTGGCTCTTCAGAACAAAATCCTTACTCATGACAATCTCATGAAGCGAGGACATGTTATGCCCAGTAGATGTCCTTTGTGTAAGAATCAGGCTGAGACCGGAAATCACATTTTCATCTTATGTGACTATGCCAGGGAGGTGTGGAATGTCATCACACATGATAATGAAACCCTCTGGTGTGAATCGGATAATCTCATGGATTTTTTCCATCAGTGGAAAGGTCTTTGTAAGATTGCTGGTCGGCAGGATCAGTCAGACTGGATTTTACCCCATTTTTGCTGGGGAATTTGGAAGGAAAGGAATAATAGAATATTTAGAGACAGAGAGGAGCTGGCTATAATCCTTGGTAGGAAGGTCTCGAAGAATATAAAGGAAAATCTCCAAGTGCTGAAGGAGGAAGAAGAAGAAGAAGGGGACAGAAAGATAGCTAAAGAAAAAGACAGGAACCTCAAAAGGCAGGATGCTAGCTGGCTTCTCCCCCCAGATGGTTGGTCAAAAGCCAACTTTGATGGGGCTTCTAAGGGTAACCCAGGCCCTTCAGGTTGCGGTAGAATCATAAGAAATAGCTATGGGGAGGGAATAGTTGCCTTTGCTTCCCCGCTGGGAATCCAGACTATTCATCTGGCTGAAGCAAGAGCTGCGAGTAAGGTGGTCAAGTTGGCTTTTGAAGCCGGGATTACTAAACTCTGGCTTGAGGGGGACTCCAAAAACATTATTAATACCATTAATGGTATTTCCCCTCCCTCGTGGATGATTGCGAACATAATTGCTGAGACTTGCGCCACTCTCACAAAGTTTGATAAGGTCCACGTCACTCATGTTTACAGAGAGGCAAACCCAGTCGCTGATTGGTTTGCTAATAAAGGGGTTAACGCCACCAATAATCTGACCTGGCATGCCAGAAAAGATTTTCCGGCGGAGGCAAAGTTGCTCATCGACCAAGATAAAATCTTGGGAAGGACGGCTCAAATCCAATGCAATTATGGATAATAAAGATTGCTTAATAAATGGTAAGTGCCATTATTGGCATCGTGATTTTCACCAGCAAAAGGGGTTTCCTCTGAAATTTTGACACGTTCGAAAGGACGATACCATTATTTTCAGAAATGGGTATATTCACGGGTATCATAAAAGAAACATCACCATTTTTTCGAATGAAAATAACTTGCACAGTTCAGAGTTCATGAGAATTGTGGAAGTTGATCAGGTAAACATGACAGGTGAGAGGAGCAGAAAGGAGCCAGTGGGGGAAGTTCAGAAGTGGAAGAACAAGGCCAAAGTTTGGAGAGAGCTAGAAAAGGGTGGGGTTACTAATTTCTTAGAGAAACTTCATGGCTCGGATCCTGAGATCACTAACAGCATGGTGAATTCATGGAATAATGGTAAGGTTAAGGTGAACGGGGTCTACTTTCAAATTACTGAGGATGTGGTTGCTGAAGTCACGGGGATTCTGATGGAGGGGCATAAATTCTTCAGAGACAAGAAGATGTCTTCTAATGCAATCAAGGATTTTGTGAAAAACACTGAAGAGCTGAACAAGCTAGGCAAGAAAGAGATGTTTTTTGTAACAGATACTATAAAGAAGCTCTGGAGGTATGTTCTCTACGCTGTCATTGAATATATAACCCTAGACCCCAGGTTTGATAGGGTTAGGACTCACCATTTTGTGATTCTGAATCATTTTCGCCATGGTAGTAAGATCTCCTTCCCGTATTATCTTTTTAACTCGATGAACAAGGCCATTTCTAGTTTTAAAAAGAAAGCTACCATCAACCCGGCACTGCATGAGGGTCTTCTTCTTCTGATTCATGAGCATTTCCACGCTCAAACCATTAGCAAAAACCCTATCCAGGGGGCGGATGTTGACAAGAGCAGCTCCAGTTTTTCCTCAGATTTTGACGATGTCGAGAGCATCAGCTCTGATGAGGTTTTTGAGCATTCAGGTAAGAAGACTAAAAGCCATAAGAAGGATTACCCCTCTATCAAATTACCCAGCAGAAAGAGCCCTAGAGGTCATACCCCAGCTAAGACTGGCTCTGCTGAGGTGGAGGAGGAAATGGATACTGATGATTCTGACAAGGTTTCAAAGGAGGAGCTGGATGAGGAGAAACTGAGAAAAAGATAGAAGAGGGAGGGAGAGAGCATGGAGTGCTCTAGTATTCAGGGAAAGGATTCTCTACCCATTCCCCTCTCCCCTATACATCCTCAGCCTCCTTTGGAGGAAAATGACAACTCTGGACAGATTGAGGGGGAAGTGCAAGTTAATAACAGAAGGAAGGCTTGGAAGAACTTCAATGTGAGAATGGCCACTATGGGAATCTACAGAGAGGCGATGAACCCCCAACTCCTGGTGGATGACCTCGAGAAGCCTAGACTCAATGAGCTAATTGACCCGGCTATGGTGGCTATTTCTGATAATGTAAGAGAAACGGGCATGAATCTGTTGAACAATGCCCACAATAGCATGATCGACAACTTTAGATCAATTACATGGCTTTTCCATGAGCTTGAGGATGTCAGAGATAGGGTTTCCCAAATGGAAAAAATCAAGAGCAAGACAGGTGCAGAAAGCCAAGGTGACCGGAACAGCTGGGAGACTCTGATGGAGAGGAGAGTAAAAAATATTAAGAACTACAATCACAACCTGGCAAGTCAAATGATCTCCCTCCTCGCTTCGATCAACGACAACATCCTCTCTCTCTTGGAAAATCTCAAAGACAGGAACCAGATGGAGGAAGATGATAAACAGAACAGAGACAAAGATAGGATGGATGTGGATAAAGCCAAGGACAACACTATGGAGCAGGATTTGACGAACGCCCAAGATCATAAGGCAGAAGAGCAACAAGGGTGCGCCGAAGCTGCCCAGACCATGCTCGAGATGGAGAAGTAGTCTGCTAGGTTGGGTCT